>CAUYON010116824.1:0-35597 GCA_963573935.1 Arctocebus calabarensis
CTCTCAGACCGTCAGCTGGGGGGCTATGGGAGGGAAGAGAGGGGCGGAAAGCCTCTTCTTCTCTATTTAATTTTCAGATTAGAGAACAAAAATTAAATTTAACCTCTTTGCAGGGAGGCAATTTTTCCTAATCACTCACCCCGCCACACAGCCCCCCACAACTTGATTGTGTCTAATTAGATTAATGGGATGAGCACGATTTCTGTTCTCCGAGAGGATCAGCCACAGACAAGGGAATCTGATGCCTCCCACCCCCACCAAAGCAAGCACTCAAGGCTGGGGTCAGGGGAGAAGGCGATTCGGGGACTGTGTCCTAGGCCTCCCTTCTCTGCTTCACTCTTTCTGTCAGTGTCTGTCTCTATCTCTCCCTGTCCCGGGCTAGGGAGCGATCACCTGCACTCTCCTCTCCTGCGGTGGAGAGGTAAAGTTCTCCATGTGGAGAGGAGAGAGGCACAGAGGGAAGGGCTCAAGGTCGCCTCAGGGCAGCAAGGGTGTGAGGTGAGAGTCTCGCAGGCAGCCTGAGTGCCCACACCGGAGTCTGACCAGCTGTGGGACTCAGGCAGGGTCTGGCTGGAGGAAAGGTCTGGGCAGCCTCTCCCTCAGCCTGAGGGTGCTGAAGGGTCCTTGTCTCTCCCACAAGACCCAGGTTGGCCCTTCCCTGCTGCAGAGGCCTATGGCCGAGAACCCCTGGCCCCAGGCCCCTGCTCCTACCCAGCTTAGCCCACCTTCCCTTCTGAACACAGGGCCCCTCCTCAGCTGCTGCCTCCCTGCAGCCCCCTCCAGGGGCCCGGCCCTGCCTCCCTGATGTCTCTGTCCACTGCCGGACCCCCACCTCTGTCCCCTGTCCACACTGTCCTCACATAGTCCTGGGCACCATCTTCTCTCCACAGAGGCATCTGTAGAAGTTCCTAGACCCAGGCCCTCCCCCTCCAGTCCAAGGCTACAGCTGAGAGAAACATGCCATGCCCCCTCTAAGCCCTTCCATGGTTCCTCCGTGCTCTGAGGACTAAACCCCAATGATTTAGCGTGGACTACAAGGCCCTTGTGAACTGGCTACAGGGGCCTCTCCAGCTGCACCTCCCCCACCCTGTCACATCCTGACCCTTAGGCCCTCCTGTGTGCAGACCTTTGCATGTGCTGGTTCGTTCTCCCAGACACCCTCCCCAGGCTTCCTACAACCTGACACCAGCTTTCTCCAGTGTTGCTCGATGTTCGGTGACAGTTGATGTTTACTGAGTACTTACTATGTGCTAGGCTCTGTGCTGTGAGCACTCTTGATTATCTCATCTAATGCCACAGTAGCCCTGGGAGGTAACAGTCATCCCCACTGTACAGAAGAAGAAACTGAGGTTCAGAGACATGAGCCATCTGGCCATGGTCACTCAACTTGGAAGTGGAGCTGGGATTTGAACCCAGGTCGTTTGCATGATGTCATCTCTCCCTACCCTTTTATCCCCTCCCTGAGTTGGAAACCCCCTTCCATACTGCTGTGTTTCCCCTACACACGCACTTGACCCTGACTGTACTGAAATTGGCAGTTTCCCAGTTTCCCTGCCAGGCCTGTGCTGTGAGCTCCCCAGAGCTGCCTGGTCTCACCTGTCTCTGAGCCCCAGAGCCCAGCGTGGGACCTGGCATGGGGTGGAGGCTGGGCCACAGTCTGCAGAGAGTGTGCTCCAGTGGCAGCCCTGCTGGTTGCTAAGCACCCCACCACAACCCTACCCCCACCTGCCACCAATAGCCTGGTTTGCAGAGCCTTTAAACCAAATAGAGTTTTACAGTTCATTTGATTTAATTGCAGCTGCCCTTTCTGGAAACCTCTTCCACAAATTGCCTGCAGAGAGCCTGGCAGCCGCTGGAGTTCCCCCACCCACTATAGTACCCTGGATGCAGGTCTGGAGAGTGTGGGTACCCTAGGCCAGGATGTGATCAGAGCAGGAGAATGTGGCCCTCTGGCTCTTGGGTCAACAGAGATGGGACCATTGAGGAAGAGGGTATTGTCCCTGAGCCCTCAGTACTGGGCCTGATGCACAGCAGAGGCTCTGGATTGAGGGGTGAACATGGAGAAGCCCCCTCTTACTTCTCTAGCCACACTTCCTGCCAATCCCCAGGCATGCCCAGCTCCCTGCTGTGCCCACCCACACCTGTGGGCTTCAGCTGGCCCTTCTCTCTACAGGACTTTTCTCCCTCTGCCTTTCACTCATCGAATTCATCTCTACTCAGGTATCACATCTTCCAAGAAGCTTGTCCTGACTCTAGGAGAGGGGAGCCCTGTGGGACACTTCCCAGCCCAGCCTTGGCAGGCTTCCCCCTTCCACAGCTTCCCCACTGCAGCCTCACAGCCCAAAGCCTGGATCAGCTCTGGCCTGTAGCAGAAGACTGTGGGGGCTCCAGCCCTAATCCATGGGGCTCCTCTCAAATTCCTGCCCCTTAAGCCTCATCCTCTGTACCATACATCCTATAGATATCATTGACAATCTCTCCACTTACCATTCATTGAGTCCCCCATTCTGTGTCTGGCACCAGGAACACAGTGGTACATAAGGCAAAGTTCCTGCCTCTTTCTTGCTAACATTTTGTTGGAAGAGACAAATAAGCAATAACAAGTGAAAAAAGAAAAGAAAATTCATAGAATAAAGGATTCTGGAAAGGAAATATTACAGGAGTGTGTGATGGAAAGGGACTTCCTCTCTCCATATTCAGTTGTTATCATCTCCCACCTGGACCTTTAACCAGCCTCCTTGAGGGTCTTCTGGCCTCCAGCCTTATCCCTTGAAATCCATATCTGATCATGTCACCTCCTCACTGAACACTTGTCAATGCTCCAGGACATGCCTTCAGGAGAAAAATCAAAGTCCCCAAGAAGGCTCACAAGACCGTGCCCTTGCCCCTACCTACCCCTAGACTCATTTAGTGGTGTCACTTATTTTTGAAGTCCACACTCTATCCTTACATGTTTGATAAAGCAGATTGTGAGTAGTCCCAGAGGTTAGAGATGCATCCTGTGCCCAGAGAACCACCGGCACCCAGGTAATGTTAGAGGCAACAGGTGACAATGATTCAGATCCTGCAGGACCCTGTGTGTTGCTTTTGAGACTTTTAGACCTCATCCAATGTCCCCCTTACCTATATATCTCTCCAAATTGACTGTAGCTCCCTGAGGTCATGGACTATGTTTTCTCCTCTCTTTTAAGCTCAGGGCTGAGTAAAAGTTTGATTGAGAGAAAAGGCCAGTAAGGATGTGGCCTGATAACAGTACATTTGGTCCAGGTCTCAGCTGGGGAAGCTCCTGGGGAAAGGAGTGATCTGATGTTAAGTTGAAATATGCAGTCAATATCAAAAGCAGCCAGGGGCCCAGTTCAAGGAAAACCAACACTAAGATAGCGAAAGCTACACAGAGCTGGGTTTCAGCACCGTGGACAGCTCTGAGGGCAGCAAGAAGGTTTTCTTCTTCAGACTTCTGGGGTTGCTCATTTGCTTTTGTCTCCTGGCTAGAATTATCTACTTGCTACAGGAAATTTGCTCTTGCAAACTTTACTTTGTGATCAAGAGTGAGGGTATAGACTCTGGAGCTACACTACCTGTGTTCAAATTCTAGGTCTACCATGAGAAAGTGGTGTAAACTTGGCCTCATTTTTTAACCTCTCTCTATGCCTTGTTTGCTGTATTCATCCAGCAAATGAAGATAATAAGGGCACCTACTCTATAGGACTGTGATGAGAACTCAGTGAAATGGTGAGAGAATAAGCCACTCAGCATAGATATTGGTAGATGGTAAGTGCTCTCAAAAATTAGTTATCATTATCCCAAGAGCTTTTCTCCATAATAGGGGAGAGGAATGGTGCTACAGAAGGCATTCATGTTCCCAGTGGTCTGTCAGACTCATTAAGGAATGTGTTTGGGGGGCAAAGTTTTAGAGATATCTAATGGGGTAAGAAACACCAAGCCAAGATCCTAATACAAAATGCTTTTAATGAGCTGTATTATTTTAGGGGAGTTACATAACCCCTCTGGTCTTCATTTCTCATGTGAAAATGAGGCCCCTTGTTTTATCCGAATGGTAAGAGCTCCTTTTTTCCTTTTATTTTATCTTCCTACCTTCCATCCATGCCAATATATTCATGTATTACTTAGCTATTTAGAAATAAGATAAAATATTTGGGAAACTATTCGCTGAGGTGGCATTTAAGGGCCTTTCCACCTAGCTGTCTCTGGGTCTTTGGCTCAGCCCTCCTGAGCACAAATTGCTGAGTGCTGGCAAGAAGTGAGGCCTTTGGGAAGGCCGTAGGGGGCACCTATGGAAGGAAGGGGGTATCTTTGCTTTGTGCATGGCCCGTCTTTTAATCCATATGCTGAACCTCTCTTCTTCTCCAGGTTATATTCAGGTCTTAACTGGGCCTCTGCACTGAAACACAATCTTCCTTCCTGCTTGTTCTATCCATGTTCTCCCATAGGCCATGTTTTTCCTTCCACAGAACCTTGCCACAAGCCATTCCCCTAAGCAGGAATGCACGCTACCATACAGGAGTCCTTCAATTGCAAGGGGTGGAGAGCCAACTGAATATGATTTAAATACAATGAAGAAATGTAGGTTGAGAAAAGTAAGTTACTGGCTTTTTCACCTGAGCAGTTCAATCAGGCATGGCTGGGTCCAGGGAGTCAATTGATGCTGTCAGAACAATCTCTTCCCATCTTTTAGCTGGAGTTTCTTTGTTGTTGACTTCCTTCTCAAGAAGATTCTACCCTCTAGGTCAGAAACAGCCACACATAACTCCAAACTCACAGTATACTGGCTTATCACACTTCTTTGCTGATAGTTTAAGCAAAAGTCCCTGGTATTTTCTCTGACTGGCCTGACCAGGATCATCTGCCCACCACTGGCCCAACCAGAAGTGACCAGATAGCCAAGTCCAGCTAGCATGTCCCCTTTGGAACAGGAGCTTGGGGTCAGCCCCACCTATATGCACTGAAAGGATTCTCATTGAATTCTCACTGAAAGTAAAGTAGGAAATTGTTTTCCAAAGGAAAATGAGGGTGTGTTAACCAAGCAAGAAAGAAAGGATGCTGGGCAGATTAAAAAAAAAAAATAGCTGCCCCCTCCTTCTCTTGCCTGTTTTCTTGGCTGACCCCTGCCCATCTCTTTAGCTTGCAGCTTATATGGCACTTACTCAAGGGAAAGTTCCATGATTAACTCGTCTGAGCCAGAACCTTTCAATCTTTGTCTTTCCCTTTTAGCTCTTACTGTAATAATAGCCAACATTTAGTGAGAACTTTATTTATTGAGACACTCTTCTGAGTGTTTTACATGTGCTAATAAATTTAGTTCGTGTGACAGCCCTATTAGATAGATAGTTTATGATCTCAATCTTCCATTCATGGAACTGAGGGCTGGTGAAGTTAAGCAACTTGCTTGAGTTCTCACAGCCAGGATGTGGCAGGGATGGGATTCCAGACAAAGCAGTCACTCTTCCTACGTAGCTCATAGCCCACCCGCTGAGGCTGTCCACCTGCTCCTCCTCGTCATCATGCAATGAGCACACAGCCTCCCTGGAGCATTGACCCGTGGCTCCAAGTAGCATTGACCTGATTATTTGCTGTATTTCTGCCCCCTCCACCAGACTGTGAATCCCACAGAGGCAGAACCCCATCTGTTTCATGCTTTTTCACGTCCCCAACACCCAGTGTCATGCATAGCACAGAGCAGGACCTGGGGTCTGCATGCATTTTTCCAATAAGAATAACAAGGCTGCCCAACCCTGCCCTCCATTTATGGGGGCTCTGGAGAGTCGATTAGAAAATAACAAAAGGGAGCCCACCTCTCCCTGCCTGACTCACTCCCCTTCCTTCCCCTCCCTTTCCCTTCCCACCCACCCTCATCCTTTCTGTTCCTCTGACACCCTCCCTCCCTTACCCTCCCTCCTTTCTCTGCCTCTGTCCCACACTGCCTATCTCCTCCCTCTTCCTTTCCCATTCTCCCAGAAAATTAAATGATACTGTAAAACCTGGTTCATTTGCATGTGGCTCAGGGGCCTTAGTGCCTTCGGCTCCGTGTTCATTAAGTGTCTCTGCGTAGAGGGATGTAATGAACCGATTTTATTACAACTGTCATCTCTGCCCATCCTAGGGGGCAATTATGTATTCATTGGGAAGAAAGAGAACCACAAACCTCAGCTAATAGTGCTTTGAGTTTGGGAGTGAGCAGGGGAGGAAGTCCAGGCTCTGACTCTGGGAAGGATCTGAGCTGTCTGGGGCCCAAGCTCTGCCAGTGGTGGGGTGGGAAGGCAAATCTGGGCACAGGTGGCCCCTGCAGTGGTAGCATCCCCATAGCTGTAAATGTCAGAAAGCCCACTGGCTTTGATTGGAGTCTAAAGTTCCTAAGAGGGGTGATTGCAAGGGGTCCAAAATTTATCTCTGTCCCAAGAACTATCTGTAGAAAAGATAACTGACTTGCCATGGGAGGACCACTATTTTATTATATGTGTATGCTCCTGTGATTGTAATGATGGAGAGATTCACTGGAAAGTGTCTGGGGAAATGTTCCGTGAGTGTTCATCCATCTCGTTCATCCTTGATGAATCCCATCTGCACAGTGTCTGGTGACAATTAAAGCATCAGCCATCTGCAGCCAGGCACTGGACTTGTGATTTACCCGTACAATCTCATTTAACAATTGGATACTGTTATTATCCCTATTTCACAGATAGGAAAACTGAGGCTCAGAAAATGCTATGCTCAAGGCCACGTAGCCAGGATGTGGTGGATTCAGACCTTAAAGCCAGCTCTGTCTATATCAGCACCTTTACCACTGCTCCCTTTACTACCTACAATTATAAAGGATGGCCCATGTCACACAAGGCTTCTACATTTCAATTTATTAATGGTAAACAATGGTCCTACAACTCAAATACCACAATGATAAGTGATGGTTTCTGCAGAAGGCCCACTTTCTTCTCAGGGGTTAACTTAGATTGGGCTTCTGAAGCACCTCGGTGTAAGCAATGAACATGTGTATGGGGGCACGTGGCCATGGGGGGTCATGTATGTTCATGGGAGTGGAGGAGCCTATCTTGAGTTCTGACAATCTGGGGGTAAACGCAGCTGGGCTGGGATGGGTTAGAGCACTGACTGCCCGCAGCCTGTGAGTGATGGTCACAGACTGTAACACTCAGTCACTGTTACTGAGTACCTGCTGCATACCAGGCCTTGCTCTGGGTTTGGGGAAGAGAGCAGTGAATTAAACAAATAAACGTCCCTATACTTGAGGAGGTGACAGTCAAAATGGGGTGGACATGTGACACTCTATTCCGCTTTGACATCAGCTTGCCCGTCTGCATAGAGGGCAGGGTGGGACCTCTGTAGCAGGGTCCCCAGCTCAGGGGCCAGGCAGGTAGCACAAGTGACAGACAAGGCGGGGGTGGCCATGGAGAGTCAGCCCCAGAACCTGTTGCTGAGTGAAGCACAGGCCCAGCCACTCTGATGTTATTTTATGTGAAATCTTTAGATTTTGACATTTTATCAGCAAGTTCAAAACAAACAAGAAAATAAAACCTATGGTGTAAACAAAAATCTCACTGGTCTGTGGCAAGGTCTGACCTCCAGGGCCTCATCCTTCAATGGCAGACAAGGAGCCTGGCAGAGCCCCATTGCATGACAGGGTAACAATCACGAGCCTTCCTCCCTCAAAGCAAGAGTATGGTCTGAGTCCATGCTGAAAGAAAAGACAGGGTGGCTTTGGTAGGGCTGGAAGAGGGGAACTGGCCCTTACAATGCTCCTGCCAAATTATCTACACTGTCATGAGGATGGTCCATCCTGGGAAGAAAGCAGCCTCTTTGTGTTTTACCAATAGGAAGGAACCTGAGATTGCCCTGAGCCCTCCTGAGCCAAGGAGTTTGGAAGGGTAGGGGGTAGTGGGATGGGGTTCAGAGCAGGAGGAGGGCAGGGCAGATGCCACAGGGAACCATGAGGTCCTGACAGATCACAGGGACTCACATCCAGTCTGCAGAGGTCTGCAGGGGTCATTAAAAGAAAAGACTGGACAATGACCTTGAAATAACATCAGCACGCCAGCACACAACCATAAAAAGATAACTTGATCAAGCCTTTCTGTGTGTTCCACTCTCTTCTAGAATTTTACAACTATTATCTCATTGAAGCTTCACATCAACCTTGGAAGGAAATCATTATTATTAACTCATTTTATGGGAGAGGAAACTGAGGCACAAACAGGTCGCTTCCTCAAGTCACAGTGTGGGTAAGGGCCAGGTCCCCTGGTCACTACCTCACTCAGCTCTAGCCCTCCGGGAGCTGGGCTGGTTCCACGTGATCACAGAGCCATCCTCAGTGGAGAACCTGCCGTGTGTCATACACCATGGAGGGTTTACTCACACGACTTAGCCAACGCAACAACCAGGTGAGGAGGGGATCATCATTCCTGTGTACAGGTAGAAAGTTGGAGGCTCCAGAGACTGGGGGGCTCCCAGGATTTGCCTAGGGCTAGGCCTGGGTCTTAGATTCTGGAAGGTCCAGCTCCAAAGGCCCTTTCCCTGGGACACTGTGTCCCACTGCCATGCAGTTGTACAGAGGGCAGGGCGGGGGGCGGGTATCCCTCAGGTTTGGTTAAACTCAGATCCTCATTCAGGATGCCATTGAGCTTTCTGCGGTCCATTGATCTGGTCTTGATCCTTCCCATTCACTGCCTCCAGGTTATAAGCCCAGCCCTGCCCCAGAGAAGTCAGACCCTGGGCCACCTAACAAGGGCATCACCTGTCAGTCCCTCCTTGCTCTGGTAGAAATGAGACGCATTGATCAAAACTGAAGATGAAATACTAATGAACGCTGAATTCTCATGCTTTAGGTGTACATCTATTTCAGATTTTTCAGTACTCGGCTATTTTTACTGTAACTATTTCATTTAAATGCTATTTCATTTAAATTTCCTACACGCTAACTTCATTTGTGCAATTGAAGTAAAATTGGAGTGTGTGTGTGTGTGTGTGTATGTGTGTGTGTATACATATATAAATTAGATGCATCAAAGAATTCTGCCGACCCCTTAGATGGAAGCAGAACTTTGGTCCCCAGAGGCCCCTTACTCTGCCGAGGGCCCTTTCCAACTGCAAGATTTGTTAACTCATTAGCAGGGAAGCTCCACACTCTCACAAAACTCCCTGGCTTATTTAGCACCTGCTGTGCCTGGCATCTGGGGTGCCCTGAGGCCAGCCCAGTCTGCTTCTGCCAGCACAAACTCCTCAGCAGGCGGAGGTGTGACTCCCCCCAGCTGCTGGAGAGGTGGACCCTTAAAAAGAACAAGGTCCAGAACCCCTGGAGCAGAAGGGTCTATTCAAGGAAGGGAAATGCAAGGAAATCTGGTAAGGGAGACTTGGAAGAGGTTCTCTGGGCAGAGGAGACGCAAAAGGGCTAGAAAGGAGAATTCATAGTTGTCACACATCTGTCATATACAGGGCCCTTTCATGTGACTTCTCATCTAAGCCTTCTTACTTTATGGTACAGATGTCATGTTCTCCTTTTGCAGATGGGGAAATTGAAGCCCAGAGAGGGTAAGTTACTTTCCAAAAGCCACACAGCTTGCCTATAAGAGAACAGGGATGCAAACCCATTTTTCTGGTGAACCCAAGTCTATCCTCTTCCTCCCAACCACACTGTGTAGACTCGCTCTTCCTTTGCAGGGGTTCCATGGCTCCCTTCACCCTCCTTGCTGCCTCCTCATAATTCCCCACAAAGCCACCAGACAGATGGGAAAGGGAAGCCTCAGAAAATCCTAGCCTTCGAAGAGGAGACCTGAAGCATCCCTGCAGAGAAGCACACATTTCCCAGCAAAATGAGTCACCTCGGCCTCTTAGTCATTGCAGGTGGAGAAGCTGCCCTCCTTCCTGGAAGTGGGTAAATCAAACCTTAGAACAAGTTTCATGGACTTTTCTGGGTCACAAATCAGCAGGAAGCAGAGGAGAAATGCAGGGAGAAGAGCAGAGACCCAGTCGAGGCCCTAGGGACTCTTGGGATGGAGGTGAGGGGCACAGGTATGGCTGAGAGACCATTTCTGCACCTGCCACCCCAGGGGATGGGACCTGAGGCTTTCTGGGGTCCCTGCCAGCCCTAACATCCCGTGTCTCCCTGACCCAGTGTCTGACGCATCTAGGGCAAAACATCTGGGCTCAGGGATGGGGGCTGGAGAGAGGGCTTGGGGTCTCTAGCACCTCTGAAATAAGCCCTGTATGGGGGGTTTGGTGGGACAGAGGGGGCTGGTGTAGCAGAGGACAGGATGCAGTGGATTGGGCCAGAGAAGCCGGGAGAAAGCTGGAAGGGCAGGACTCAGCGCCTTGTGCTGGGAGTCAGCCTGGGTCCAGTCTAGATTTGTTGCTGACTTGCTGTGACTTTGCCCGAGTCCCATGGCCTTGCTTAGGCTTCAGTTGCCTCATGTGCGAGGTAGAGATGATTACTCCCTCCTTGACACAGGGCTGTTGGTAGCACTGACCAAGGCCAAGGAGAGAAGAGGTGGGTGGGAAGGGTAGCCAGGTGCAGAGGGGCTGGGACCTGGGGATTGACCTAGATGGGGCCTGGCCCTACGCCCCTACTCCCCACTCCTGCTGCCTTCAGCCTGCTGGTGACTGGACAGTCCCTGATGATCCCGTCCCTGAGAGCCCAGCTGATTGGAGGAGGCAGTGGTGAAAGAGGCTGCTCCCTCCTTCCACCCGCTTTTCCCTGGAGCCTCCCGTGTGCTGGTTTGGGTTTCCCAGGTGGTGACCGGGCCTCGGAAAACATTTGATCTCTCCCCAGGATCCATGCTGCCACCAGCTCTGTCCTGGTCCTGTGCACCTCCTGGCAAAATAGCCCTCAGCTTCCTCTTTCTGACTCTTCTGCCTAGTCCCTGCCCCACTGTCCAGCTGTGTGACTTCTGATGAGTCACATCACCCACCTGATACTCAGTCTCTCCCTCTGTTAAATGGGGATAAGAATGCCTACCTCCCAGATTGGTCCTATTTACACATCCATGTCATCCTCAGACAAATATTAACTGTTTCTTGAGAGTCTCCTGTGTGCCAGGCCCCGATCTGGGCTCTGAGGACACAAAGGTGTGTGGTAGAGACTAGGCCCTGCTCTCGGAGGTGTCTGTGAGGTTGCTGAGACAATGCAATGCCATGACAATGCAAAGTGGACAAGCGACTCACCCAAGGGCAAGCAGAAGAGCAGCAGCAGACGCCAATAAGATCAGCCTTTCTTTGGGAACATCCACCCCCTACATCGAGCATCAGGTGGCAGAAGGCGGTCCAGACCTGCTGGTTCCTTTTGTCCCTGTGGGCCTAGTGAGGGGTGCTTACCCCAGACAGATAAGGGCCGCCTGTCAGGTGTACCCCCCGATCCCATCTCCCTGTCTCTTCCCATCTGCTCCTGTCCCAGGACCCCCTGCAGAGACTGCAGTTGGCAGTGGCAGGCTTGGAACTGGATCCCGTACGTCACAACACTCTGCCTGCTCAGTGATCTGTAGCTGGCAGTGAGCACCTGCCGCCTCGCCATTCTGATAACAAATGTTTAATTAGTATGATTATCACCTGAGAAATTGGGATCCTGCCACAAACAATTAAAATGAAATTCAGCTCGGCTTTGCTTAGCTCTCCTTTCAGCCTTAAAACTTATGGCGAATCTCATAGCACATCTAGAAACAGGAGTCAGAAAAACGGGATCCTTGAGGGGTCTTCATGCAGGAAGGAGCCTAGGGGTTAATGTGGATGTGAAGACGTGTTTGTGTGAAGACGTGCTGGGTACGCAGGTGTCCGTTCTTGTTGGCTGGGAGCAGGCATATACGTGTATGGTTGCTTGCGCATGTTCAAGCAAGTCTGAGCAAGTGTGGCTGCAGGCATGCGTGGGTGTGTGCCATGCACATGAAGGGACAAGTGTACACGAAGCTGCACATATGAACGTCTGCTGTGTGCACAACCGTGGGGGAGGGATGAGCTGCTCAAACGCAGGCAGGACCTCGTCACGGGCAGGACACAGGAGATGGGGTTGGGGACAGATGCCAGAGTGAGGAAGTTACACTTTATTTTATGTCACTGGCAATTGGGAGCTATGGATGGTTCTTGAGCAGGAATGAGATTTATCAAAAGGAATTGGTTTGTGTGATTATGGAGACTGGCAAATCCAAATCTGCAGTATGGCCTGGCAGGAAGAGGCCCAGGGAAGCCAGTAGCACAGACGAAGTCTTCTGGAGCATTCCCTCGTGCTCAAGGAGGCCAGTCTTTTTGTTCTAGTCAGACCTTCAACTGCTTGAATGAGGCCCACCCCCACCAGAGAAGGCAGTTGTCTTACTCAAGGTCACTGATTTCAATGTTAATCTCATCCAAAACACCCTCCGAGTCAACACTTAAACTTAACCATCATAAGACATGACCACGAAATAATGAGGGGACACCAGTGAGCACACAGAGTGCTGAACTGTACCCCCACTTCAAACGCTTCACCTCATTTAACCCTCATAACCTTGCTCTGAGACAAATCCTACAAAGGTAGCTCCCTCTTTTTTTCCAAGAAAGCAAGTCTCAGAGAGGTTAAGTTACTCACTTCGTATCACACAGCTTGTGAGTAGGAACCCCAGACTTGAATCTCACCTCTCCTCCAAGACTGACATGCCTGAGTCCATCATGGTCATGGGGGTGGCACGAGGGGCTAGGGCAGAGATTTGAGAGTCCAAGCTGGCAAGTTGAGGAGAAAGTAGAGTTGGTCAAGATTCAGAGAATTGTCCTGGGAGTTGAGTATAAGGAGAAGTTAAGAGAGAATCAAGTTTGTGGAAGATGGTGAACCCACATGTGGTAATAGAGAAAAGGCAACAAGCATTTCTCTCCCCATTCTCCCTCCCAGGGTCATCTAATCTGAAAAAAAAAAAAAAATGTAACTCTATCAATTCCTGAGGACTCTCAAGTTCATATCTCCAACCCCAGGCACTGTTCTTTGTATTAGTCAGTCCAGGCTAGCTGCATTGTGGTAACAAACATCCCCACATCTCAGTAGCTTGAAGCCATTAAGGATTAGTGCTTACTCATCCTGCCTGTACTTGACACTCACCTGGGGCTCTGACCCCCACCATTGTCCTCCCCCCAGGAATGACTGTCATCAGGCAGAAAGGAACAGTGAGCACAGTACATATGATCTGAAGGGTTTCCTGACCAGAGAGTGGATCTGGGGTCCTGGCACTTCCAAAGAACCTCATTCCTGTCCCTTCTCCATGGCCCAGTAAACAGGGAACACAAGGACACACATAACGTCCAGGGTCTCCACATCTGCGGCCAAGGTCAGGCTTTGAAGGGGTGAGGTTGGGGTGGGGAAGAGGAAGGACCCTTCATATTATTGTGGAACACATGTAGAAAATGAGGCTGACAGCAGCTCAGTCGGATACTGAGCAACTTTAATTCTCTTCAGCCGTGGTTTCTATCCTGGCTGCACCTGCACATTTATTCAACTCCTCGTCCTGCTCTGGTTGAGCTGGGAAAATGGAGAATAAGATCCCATTCTGAATAGATTCTAGCATCAGCAAAACTCTGGAGCAAGAGTCACCTGTGGGAGCTGACTCTTCCTGGAGGGCCTGTAAACTAGAGCAGGTCAGAAGCAGAATAATTCACATCTATGGGATTTACACAATTCTGTTCGTGCACACCACTACCAGGTAAAACGTCAGCTCTGTAGTCATATTTCTGGAACTCGTGTCCTACTCCACTACCTGTCCTGGCTGTGCAACCCTGAACAAGGCCCTTCCTTTTCCTGAGCCTCAGTTTCCTCTTCTACAAAGTGGGGATCACCATAGCATCTCCCTGCAAGTCTCAGCAAGGATTCAATGATTCGATCCTCATAAAGTGCCTGCCACAAGACTGGGTACAGAAGACTCACTCCATCGAAGGCAGCAGGTGTTATTCTTGGGGGAGTCTGGAGGGGCCTTTTATATAGGGCATCCCTGGAGGCAGGTTGTTATGCCCACAACCATCATTTGCTCTCGACGCCCTTTATGGAATCCTGCACAGGGGTCCGTGGTAGCCCCTCTCCTGTCCTGGCTGTCTCATGTCTCTCTGTTGGGCTTTGACAGTGGGGATGTAGTCTGAGGATGTGGACCTTCTGTGCCCATGAACACTGACAGTTCAGTCTGAGAAGCACAGAATGTAAGTTTCCTTTTTAATGACAGGAACACAGACATGTTGGGGTCCACTCTGTGCCACAATAAACAATTTAGGCTGCATTCGCCTCCCTCACTCTACCCCCACCAGGGTGGGGCTCATCAGTGACAATTTGTGGCACACATAGCCAAGGCTTTTAAGATACATTATGTAAAAAGCAGTCAGCACTGGGTAGCTGCTACCTTTTTTTCCTTTCTTTTCTTTAAATGAAAGAAACGAAAGGACAGTATTTCTTGTTCACTCTTCTGTCTTGGAAAAGATGAAAAGATGATGACTCTATAAAATTCATACATTTCTGGGAGGTTGTGACTCCTGGAAACATACTAATAGGCAACATGAAATACCACCGAGCGTGAGTGCGTGTGTGACCAGGAAATGTCACAGCACGACTTGAATTGCTTTGCCATGGACCTGTCGGTAAATGCCTGCTCCTAATTGGGGCTCACAGCTTCTGTTTCAAGCAGTGATGCTCACGGTTACAGGTCCTGTCAGTTCTGCCTCAGCCCTGCCTGGAAGCCAGGAAAGGCCCCATCTTCACCTTCTTGCATGTTAGGTGGGCTCAGGAGGAGCCTGGAGGAGGCCTTTGTTTTGGATGACCCACCCTGGATCCCAGACCCCTTTCCTGCATTTATTCTTCCACAACACTACTTCAAGGGGCTTCAGAGAGGTTAGGAAATTTGCCTGAGGTCAAACAGCCGAGAAGAAGTCAATTCATAAAAACTCCAGACCTTCCAACTCCAACCCCAGAACTCTCTATCGTCTATTTCCCTTGACTGTTTTGGTGATTCTGGTCTTGGGGTAGAGTTTAGTTTCTAAAGAAATATTCCCAGCATAGCAGTGCCAAGAGTCCAGGGAATAGAGGATTCTCAGGGTGGGATCTTCTTTCTGGCTGCTGGGGGTCCTGCTGCTCACTCAGTGACCTGGTCCCATGGAGGGTATGAAGGGTACCGTCACTGGGCCTCAAGGAGCAAGTTGTGTGTCTTCCAGGGCCCAATCCCAGGTCTGTTTTTTAGTGGAGAGGTTTTTGCACTGTCTGTTTGTATACTGTCTGGGCTGTGTGATCTCAGGCACGTATGCTGACTTCTGAGGCAGGTGCCCCATTTGTGAAATGTGGTTAACCAAGCATAATAACAGGAACACCAGCTACCGTGTCACCTGACACATACTCCTTATGGGTGGTTCCCTTCACTCATTACTAGGACCCTAGGGACATTAATTCCAGTCCCTGCCCTTCCCTGGAAGCACACTATTAAAGCTCCCCCTCCCATTCACAAAGGAATGAGCTATATCCATGCTAAAGGAAAACTAACGGGAGAATAGCAAAGGTTACTATGGCCACAGCATTCACGAGGTTGCGGAGAGAACCTTTGTTGATGCTCTTGGTGAGGAAGCAGTAACCAGAATCAATGGGAGATAGGAAGCTCTCTTGGACTGTATGGGCCATACACTCTAAACAGCAATATCTCTCTGGGCTGGAGCTGAGCGGTGGGGGTAGCAGTGTTCAGAGAAAGGACAGAAGGAACTTAAAGGCCAGCGCTCATTTGTTGACATAGGCAGATCCCACTTCAGCACCCTGGACAGAGCCTGCCTTCTTGGAGAAGGGTCTTCAGGAAACAGTATGAATGGACCAGAAAGCGGACCTTGCACCTGGGCATGGTGGCTCACATCTGTAATCCTAACACTCTGGGAGGCCGAGGAAGAGGGATCACTTAAAGCCAGGAGTTCAGGACTAGCCTAAGCAAGAATGAAACCTTATCTCTACAAAAACATAGAAAAATTAGTCAGGCTGGTGTCATGTGCCTGTAGTCCCAGCTATGTGGGGGTTGAGGCAGGAAGATTGCTTGAGCCCAGGAGCTGGAGGTTGCAGTGAGGTATGATCACACCACAGTATAAAGGCCTGGGGTAACAGAGCAAGACCATGTTCAAAGACAAAGGAAGAGAGGAAGAAGAAGGAGGAGGAGGAGGAGGAGGAGAAAGAAGGAGAAGGAGGAGGAGGTATGATCACACCACAGCACACTAGCCTGGGGTGACAGAGCAAAACCATGTTCAAAGAAAAAGGAAGATGAAGACTAAAACAAAGCAGAAGAAGGAGAAGAAGGAAAGAAAGAAAGAAAAGAGAAGAAAAAGAAAGGAAAGGGATCTTGTAACTTGCAACTGATGGCACCAAGGTAAAGTTTAAGTCACAGAAAACTCACCTGGCACACCCTACTAATCTAGGCAGTACTTTTCAAAACCACAGGCTACCTACAAACATGCAGAGAAAATCACTAGGTTGCTTGGGAGGAAAGAACCAGGGCGGGGCAGAGAACCCAGGTCTCTCTTACCACTGGCTCCACTATGGGCCTGAACAAGTCACCCCCTAATCCAGTGTCAGTTATTAACTTTTAAAATGAGGGTGCTCATATGATCCCTAAAGGCTACCCCAGCCAGGCTACCCCATAATCTAAGGCTACTGCAAACCCCCCCCCCCCCCGCTATATATATATTTTTTTTCAATTTCCAGTCTCCTGGACTTGCAGACATGGTCCCTGGCTATACTTCTGTCCAGCTCATCATCGTTGAAGAAATGGTACCCTCAGTTCTGGGACACTCTGTCTCCCGGTCTTGCTGGGATTTGGGGACCTGGGAAGGGTTTATTGGTGTTGGCCAACTCTGACGAGTGAACCTTGGCTTTCAGATACAGCTGGGCCGGAGTCCAGCTCCACTATCCACCCATTGTGGGATTAGGGGCCTGTCATTTCACCTGCTGCGCCTCATTTGATACTGAATGCCCACCCCAGTGAGTGCCCCAGCAGTCAGTGGTCCGGCACTACAGGGAAGAAAAGATGAAATGGGCTACACCAGTCCCCCAACTTTGGCTTGCAAGTGGCCACGTCAGTCCACAGTAATGGCTACAATTGCTCTTCTAGAAACTTGATCGATGGACCATTAGGGCCAAATAGATGGATCTGTAGAAATGACCATTCCCAGTGCTATTGGCTGTGTGCTTCTGGAAGAGCCTGGAGGCCAGCTGACACAAACCCAAGCCTCCAGAGTGACATCTCTAGGAGAAGTTGGCAGTGATTTATGTCAGATTATCATAGCATTTCACTGGACTCTTTTTTGTTTAAACTAGAGTTGGAATCTCCCACCCAGAAATATTCTGAGGACCTCTCCTGGAAGGAAGATACCCGGGGATATACAGAGCAGGTTGTGTCCTAAAAGGAAGGATGGAGGCTGCAGGGAGCCAAGTGAAGGGCCTCCGGGGCTGGGCAGGGCATGAGACAGACCTGTGGGTTGGTGATGGTGGGCACAGAGAGGATCGGAGCCTGATGGGGTCTGCCCTGGGGACTCGTTTCTTGTTCCTTCAGTGGCTCACTCACTTTCTCACTCTCTCAGCCACGTTTCACAGCCGTCTCTATCCCAGGGCTCTGGGCTTGGTGATGGGAATACACAGATAGTACCACCTGACTTTATTAAGATGCTTCCAGTCTTGCACAGGACACAGGGATTCAACCACAAGAAGGACCCTAGTGGGCAGCAGAGAGCAAGAGGAGGGAGATCACTTTAACCCCCTTGGAGGGTGGGTAGAGCAGGTATCTACACAAGATGGGCGGCCCCAGGGCAGACCCCCAGGAAAGGACATGGTGGAAAAGGTTAAGGCAGCTTGTACACAGGGAAACACGAAGTGGGAGAGTTGAAGAAACTGGAGAAATGGGAGAAGAGACGGCCAAGAGCTTCTGCAGGGGCAGAGGGGACAGTGTCTGGGGCAAGTGGGGGTGGCTGGCCTTCCACCAAAGGAGGCCACTGAAGCTGGGTGAGGACAATCAATTCGAAGAGGGGGTGTGAGCCCTTTGGCCTCCATTTCCCCAGTATTGAAGGGGCTAAGCTGGCCTGCAGCAAGCAGCAGGGCTGGGGTCAGATAAAGGGTTTGAGGGAGCTGAGGTCTGGAATAGTCCTAGGGGAGAAAGGGAGGGGCAGAGGGGGCCAGGGGAACACTAGTGACAGCTGAGGGTGGCACCTGTGCCCCTGCTCCCTGACACACGGTGTGTTCAGCAGCTGCTCCAAGCTCAGTGCAGGTGTGGAGGAAGCAGGTGGTAGCCCTGGTTCATGGCTGGGTTTGGGGGGACTGAAGGGGGCCCAAAAGAACAGCATCTCACTGTGGGTTCAGGATTCCTGGGGCAGGATGTCCCTGTGTGTAAAATGGTGCGGCCCAGTGCCCGGCCTGCACTAAGTGCTCACTAAACGCTGGCGGTGCCGTGACGGCCCCTAACTGTGCTGTTCTGGGCTTGTCTGTCAGGGAGCTCCTTCAGGCTGGGACCAGGTCAGCTCATGTCATCCTCAGAGCCAACCTGAGCTGGGCATAGAACCTGTTAACAAATGATCACTGAATGGACACACGAAGAAGCCACTGGGGTGGCCCAGAGATGGCCTCTGAGGGCCGAGGATGGGCTGAGAGGCCCTAAACGCCGTCTACTGCCTGACACCCATAGGCAGGCAGGGGCCACCGTGTGGTCAGCTAACAGAATTTGTGCCCATGCCCTGTGAACACAGCGTGCAGCCCCTCCAGTGGGAGAGGAGAAGGGGGGAGACCTTGTCCTGGCTTCAGCTCAGTACAGACCCAGCTCTGTGACAAGCTGCTTTCCTCAGGTCTCCTGTCAGTGTAGACCTGGCCTGGGGGCTGCAGGGCTGCTCTGCGGCGAGGGAAGCAGCTTCCCAGGAGCAGCTGCTTCTCCTCTGCTCACCAAGGGCCGTTCTGCACCTGGACTCAGATATTCCTGCCACCACCACCCCCAGGGCCAAGTCTGCACTGTCTCTGAAGAAGCCCCTCTGCCCTGTGGGCGCCACACCTGCAATACCCTCCTGTCTTTGCCTAGGGGAGGATATATTTTTCTAAATGCCCTTGGACATCCCGTCTTTAGGGGAAAAATCTCATGTCAACACACACCAAGTCCTGACCTGTGAGTCTGTGCATATTCTCTCCCTCCCTCTGTCTCTCTCTGCCTCTCCCTTCCCCTGGCCCAATATGTCAGGTCAATCTGTCCCCTTTGCAGAGGGACCATAAGCAATATTTCAGCACGTATAACCAGATTGCCTGGCCCTCTGCTCTCTGTACTGAACAAGAGTGTCATAAAAGCTACATGTGTCCAGCTCTGGCCTGGTTCAATGCTTGTCCAAAAGCTCTGACTTCACTCTGCCAAAACCAGCTCCCTCCATGACAGACACATCGTTTTTGCAGGACCCTGCTGTAGGGGCCTGGCTATGTGTCTTGGACTCTCTCTGTGTAGCTGGGGACCTGGACGTGCTACTCACCAGGAAGACCCTCCAGTTCTTCATCAGCAAAGGAGAAAGATGACAGTGTCCACTTCCTTCAGGGATTCAGAGAAAAGGTTTGGGGGTCATCAGCACTGCAGTTCAGAACGATGTCTCTGGTGACAAAGGGGATGATGTCTTCTCGTCTTGTCCTCACAGCATCCTGGGAGTCTGATGTCCTGAACTGCAGTTTGGCAAATGGGGAAACCCAATTGTCAGGTTTCAGATTACCTGAGGGGTCCAGGGCACATCCTCTTGACAGGAGGCTGGGACTTTAATGTGGGGTGTTCAGCTCCAAAGCCCAGCTGAATGGCCTAGCACATCCATGGGGGGACACCTGGCCTCTGACGTCAGCCACTGAAAGCCCCAGTCACAAGGATGTGAGCTGGCTGCCCTTCCCGTGGGAGATGGAGCTCCCACAGCAGAGGGTGGCTCCTGTCCCAGCCTCAGGACCAGGACCTCAAGGGCTGCCAGGAGCCTGGCTGTGGTCTTGGAGCTGCTCCAACTCCCTGGATGCTTGCGGGGTGCTGCTCAGTCCTGGAGCCTCCCTGCAACTTGGATTTTGTGTGGTTGGTTCACCTCCAAAGCTGAATCCTCCAGGTCAGGGATTCCCTGACTTAATGAGTCCTGGGTCTGTTTTGAGTTTCAGGAAGGGGTTGGGCCTCTGATCTGCCATCTGATTCTGACCAGACCCTGACCCTTGGGCCTGGGACCTCAAGTCTGACCACCCCATGGCTTTCTGACCTTCCTGTCACTTGTTGTGAAAGTTCATTCCACAGCAGACCTGGAGCCTGGACTAGAGCTTTGTGAGTGTTACCTCTGGGCAGTAAAGTCTCTAGGGTGCCATCTGGTCCCTCATTGTACCATTGACCATTAAATTAGACCTTGTGGAATGAATGGAACATTGGGGTGGGGGGAGTCTGGATCTCGTGTCCTTAGCAGCAAAGAGGGGGATAAATTCAGAGAGGGGAAAGGTGAACTGGTTACTGTGGCTGGCTCTGCCTCTAGTTTAAGACATATCCTTAAATAAATCCCTGCACTTCTCTGTCCCCATATGAATTTTGATAGGATTGGAAAAGATGGCCACTGATGTTGATGACTCCAGGATTCTGCTGAGATCTGGTTCAAGTCACACAGACAAGGACAGACACCACATCCTGGTGAAAACCATGAGCTCTGGAGTCAGACGTCCCTGGATTTCCATCCCAGGAATTGTGCTGGAGTCACAATTTTGGGCATGTTTTTCTGAACCTCTGTTTCCTTTATTGGGAACAATAGTGAGAAAACTTCCTCATGGGGTAATAGTTAGGATCAGTAAGCAGATGCAGGCAAAACCCTTCACACTGTACTTGGAACACCAAGTGCTCCATCAAGGGCGGCTCTGCCTCCTGGTGGTGATGCTGCTGTTAATGGTGTTGGTGATGATGCTGACGATGTTGATGATGATGGGGATGATGACGGTGAGGATGGAGGATGCTGCTGACGGTGTTGATGAGTCAAATGATGATGAAGATGAGGATGATGTTGATGATGATGAACATAATGTGGATGGGGATGATGCTGTTGATTATGATGGGGATATTATGAAGAGGATGTTGATGATGATGATGGCCGCGGTGATGGTGATGATGGATGTCTTAGTCAGTGTGGGCTGCTGTAACAAAAATACCATAGCCTGCATGATGTAAACAGCAAACATTTGTTTCTCATGGCTCTGGTTACTGGATGTTTGCAGCCACCATACCAGCATGGTTGAGTTCTTGGTGAGGGATCTCCTTATAATTCACAGATGGCTGCCTTCTCGCTGTATCCTCACATGGCAAAGAACAGAGAGAGGAAGAATGCTCTCTCCTGTCTCTTCTTATAAGGGCACTAATCCCATAAAGAGGGCTCCATCCTTAAGACCTAATTACCTCCCAGAGGCACTATCACCATCTCATTGGGTATCAGCATTTCAACATGCAAATTGAGGGAGGGGGACACAAATATTCAATCCATAGGAGGGGTGATGGTGGTAATGATGATGATGATGGTAATAATGGGTCAAGGGGAAGCAATGAGTTAATAATTCATGGTTCAGTTCCTCCCCAATTCTAAGCCCTGAAAAACAGGTTGGGGAGGATCAGCCAGCCCCAGGAAGGAAGGGGCAAGGGAGGGAAGAAAAGGGGTGAATACCATTTTGCAGGCCCTAGTCAACAAATATTTATGTGTCCAACTCACTGTCAGGTACTGGGGATTCACCAGTGAATGAGAAGGTCTAGTGCCTCATGGAATTTAAACTCCAGTGGTGGAAACAGCAAATGAACAGGCAAAAAAGAAAGTTGCATCCTCTGGGTAATGAGAAGTATGATGAAGAAGGTAAATGTGTTTTGTGTGGTGAGGGCAGGAAAGTGGGCAATTTTGCCTTAGAGTAGTAGTCAGGGGAGACCTCTCAGAGGAGGTGGCATTACAATTGGACTGGAGGAAAAGGAACAGAAGTGCAAAGGCCTTGGGAGAAGAACAACTTATATTTTTTTAAATCGTCATGCACAGACTTGTTCTATTTCCTCCTCTACTGACCTGCCCTTGCTACCCACAAAGGCTTACTCTTAACTTTGCTCATCAGCAAGGACAGACATTTCATCATCTGATCACCCAATAATTTTTTACTGAGCATCTACCATGTGCCAGATACTGTGCCAGGTGCTCAGGACAGGACAGATGCAGTACCCATCCACATGGAACTGATGTGCTGATGGAGAAAAATGAGACAGTCAATAAGAACCAGCACAGCAGATCCATACCCTGATGAAGTGCCGGGCACTGTACTTAGCCTTGACAGTATGATCGTGAACTAAAGAAACACCTGGTCCTTGTCTTGTGGAGATCAGTCTAGGAGAGTGATAAAGATGATGAATGTAGTGGTAGTAGCTAATCACTTTGATACCCTTGTGATTCAAAGGGTGTCACAGGCATCATTTCCCTTGATCTTCACATCGGTTTCCTGAGACAGAGATTCATGTTCCGAAAAGAATATCAGGACAGAAGAGAAGTGTCCTATCCAATGTGACAGCCAACAGGTGGTGGGACCAACTTTCCATCCCAGCAGATTCTGAAGCCTGCACTCATGACTGTGATGTCCCCTCCACCTGCCCCCCTGTCCTGAAGACCCTGCAAACCTCTGCCCCCAGTGCCACCTCCTACCAGATTAATGTGGACATAAAGCTGCACAGGACTGCAGGGATTATCTGTCTAGCTCCTTGGTCTTAGAGCTGGAAAAACTGAGGCCCAGAGAGGCATAGGGGCTTATCCAGGGTCACACATCTGAGTGAGGGCAGAGTCGGGGTCCTCCAGCTGCCAGGCCCCTTCTCACAGCCCCAGACTCTTCCCTTTCCCCCAGACTGTGGCAGCAGCTCCTGGCTCCCCGCTCTCTCACCTGTCCCAACAGAGTTTATTTATGACTGCCCATCACTGGGTTTTAGTTATCCCAGAAGCTCCCCAAGCACTATCCAGAGGACATTTTTCTCCACTATTTTCCTTCAGATGAACAGTTTGGAATCATCTGTCTCTAATAACCAGAAAACACTACATCCAGGGTGCACCGATGCCGCCTTACTTCTCAGGGGGCTTACTTCTCCACTGTTGCCAGGAGGGATCTCCCTTTGGTGTGTCCCCCTGCACAGATTGGAGAAACCAAGCACCAGAGGGAGGGAAACCTGCTCAAGGTAGCACAGCAGGTCAGAGGCAGAGGTAGAACTTGCTTGTCATCTTTCGGTTCACAGCCCCGTCCACCACAGCCCATTGCACCTGCCCAGCCCTGAGGAGCCTGTGACCCCACGTCCCAGTGGAGATTACAAAGTCAAGTTCACCTGTTTCTCACCCACATTCTGTTCCTGATGGTGGAAGTCTGGCAGGGTCTCTGTAGAGCTCCCAGCATCTACTTTCTTGTTATTTAAAATAACTTTATTGCTTTAAAATGGTTCATGCTTGTTGTGAAAATTAAAGTGACACCAAAATAGAAAAAGTCTAAAATCCCCAATATGCACCAAAGGTTAACACTTTTAACACTGTTAGGAACATTCTCTGGCTGCGGCTCCCCCTCCCCACTCCCTGTCCCTGACCATCCTCACCCTGATCAGTCCTGCTCTGGGTCCGAGGCCAACCTGTAGGAACTAGATCAAGGGTTTATCACAGATGCTTTCACTCAAGTGACTGATGGGATGGGGACACCAGCAGGAGATCAGAGGGAAAGGGAAGGAGGACCAGGGTCTTTCTTCCCTGCTCTGTCCTGCCTCAACTCTGAGTCTCTGGCAGTCGCTCCCCCATACCCTGGGACCACAGCTCCAGCTCCCTCTCCTCATCTTTCCAGCCTGATGGGTGACAACAGCCTCCTGGTCTTGCTGCTCTCTGGGTGCCTCACCTCCCTTGATGGTCTCTTGCCCCTGCTGTCACCTCCATGAGCAGTCCCTGCTTCAAAATGTCTATCTGAAGCACCCAGGGTGAATTTCACTTTCTGCCCAGGCTCAGCCCTTTGTATAAGTATCCATCACTGCAGTTTACACAAATGGAATATGACTGCTCCTCCTTCAATGTTAATAATTATTGATATTTAAAAGATGATAATATGATATTTAAATGTGTTGACTTATGTAAAGTACTTAGGAGAGAGCCCAGGAGTGTTGAATCAGCTCCTCTAAGACCACACAAGGACTGAGTACTCAGGGATGGAGTGCACCTGGGGAAAAAATCAGGGTTCTATTACCATAAGAACAGGAATGAATGGCACAGGCACAAATAACAGGCATCCTTAGAGAAGGGGATAACTGGACTGGGTTTTGAAGGATGAATAGGAGTTCACCAGAGGGAGAAGTGTGTGGGCATTCTAAGCAAAGGCAAGGGAATGATTCAAAGCACAACAGCATGAATGAACTCAGAGTAAACTATTGCATGTCATTCTCAGGACAGGCCTGAGATAAGATTTTTATTTTCTACATGTTACAAATGGGAAACTGAGGTTAGGAAGATGAAGCTTCCTATCTCACGGCTATACATAAGAGGCCACACCAGGATCTGAAGCCCTATATTTGCCTCCCAAGTCTCTGCTTGCTCTTTGTCCACCCGATTCTGCCTCTGTTGACACCAGTGGGGCTGGCAATTCTCTAAATCCATGTGATGGACTCTGGCCTGTCTGCAACCTGACTGTTCTCAGAGTGGACTAGTAGAGTACAGTGCCGGCACACCCCACAGTGTGGGGACTAGTTAATTGATTATCCTATGGCCGAATCAGACTGAGTGGCTGCAACCTGGGCCTCCAGGTTGCTCCCTGGGTGTGGGGACCAATCTCAGGTCCTCAAGGTCTCAAATTCTAGGTCAGGGTGGGTGGCAGGGCAGGGTGTTAGGGACCTAGAGGGTCCAGCAGGACAGGATCTGCTGGCAAATGGCCCCTGGGCTGGAGGGCCCAGATAAAGTCCCCCTACACACCCCAAGTCAGTCCTCCTCCCCTGCTCACCGCCCTCTGCCAGGATCCATCTGACCCTGTTACAGGACATCACAGCAGCCTCCTCAGTTCTGTAACCCAGGACCTAATGGCATTTGGCCTGGAGTCTGCTGTGAATGAAAGAATCATTGAATGAATACCTGATACCTGGGCTCTCTGCCCAGATCTGTGGCAGGTGTCCAAGCCCCACAGTGGAACTTCTGAGTCCCCAGGTACAGGTGCCAGCACAAAGCAAGGCCCAAGAAAGCTGCCCTCTAAGAAGCCAGAACCACCCCTGACCCAGCCCAGCTGCTGCCTGGGCTCTGCCTGCAGCACCAATTTACCTGCTTCCTCACTCAGGCACCCAGCTGTCCTGCCTGGGCCTGGCTCCCAAAACTTCTGCTCTCCCCTCCACTTCCTTTGGGACTAGAGTCCCGCTCTAGCCATGGCAGACTTGCCCACCCACACCCCACCCTCACTTCACTCAATCCCAGACATTACTGAGCAACCAGCCCCTCCCACTGTCCTACCATCTAAGCCCAAACCATCCATTTCATGTCAGTGGTGGCTCATGGCCATACCGCTCACTGAGGCAGAGTGGACCTTAGGGAGGAGCCTCTGTCCAATTTCTTCCTCTACAGTTTGAGTGGAGCCCCTGAGAGACCCACCCACTTGTCCCACCCAGGTCAGAACAATGAGGCTGAGCCTGGCAGCAGCACCGCTGCTGACCGAGGGCATGTCATGCCTAAGCACTGCCTTCAGCCCTTCTGCGTAACTTCTAAATCTAATCCTCACAAGACACCCCTGTCGGGAGCATAATAGTGGCTTTATTTTATCTCATCAGGAAACTGAGTCTCAGAACTTTTAAGGGCGTTTTTCCATGTCACATACCTAGGAAGTGACAGAATTGGTGTGGAACTGATCTGCGTAGCACATAGCCAAGCCCTGACCCCTGGGCCAGTCCTTTGCCCAGTGGTTTCTTTGCTGTCCCCTAGATAACCACCACTCTATGAAGTGCTAGAATCCTGGAAGCTGCATTCCCCAGATTCCATTGGCCCCTGATTCCATTCAGCCTTGGACATGGCTGGAGCACAGGAGCCTGGAGGCCGGGTGGGGAGAAGCTGTGACCCTCCCTGTCCTCCCATTCCAGGACAGGTTGGCAGACCTTCACTGTCACAAGTCTCTTCCTAAGATGCTGCTCAGCCCAGTCCCACAGAGTCTCCCACAGATGTAGGGGCTGGGGAGAGGGCGACCCATCAGGAAGTCTCGGCCATAATGTCCATAAGCTGATGGAAACTGAGGGGTCAGCCCCTTGCAGATGTGGGACCACGTCCAGCAGTGGCAGGGACATCCAGACCCCTACCTATAACCTGGGTCCCCAGGTTCCTGCTCTGAAATGAAAATGCGTGGAGGAGAGGGGGCTCCCTCAACCCCGGCCACAAACCAGGCAGCCCCACAGCTAGGACAGAGGCCCATGAGCCGAGTTTCTCCAATCGGCTTCCACTGTGATACTCAGGTCCCAAATGTGTGGCTGCCCATGACACAGTCCATGGGGTCCCGTCTCTAAACGTGGCCCTCCTCTGTGGTGAGATGTCTGCACTATGTTAAATAACTATCAAGTAAAGAATGAAATTACTATGCCCAAGAGAAGTCCCTGCCTTGTGAGATGAGAAGGATCCACCCTCCCAAACTTCCCTGTGAACTCTCAGACTAAATCAAGGTAATTAAATGTTCCATAGTTTTCTTTTATACACCTCAACAAATGTTGTCTATGAAAACCAACAGGCATTTCCTATACTTAATGCATAATAACTAGTCTTATAAATCTAAATTATCCCTATAAATCTAAATTAAATGCCCAGGTTTAAACGTATTCAAGACACTACATTAATTAAGCGTTGGCAATAACCATTATTAACCTGTTACCTCCAAGACAACTTCCCTTTCCAAAGGCTGCACTGCTGTATGGGGGGACGGGTCCCAGGGCAGTTTGCCAGTGGCTGTGAGCACTACCCATCTTCATGGCACACTCCAGAGCAGTTTGAGCCTCTTTGGGTCTGGCCTCCTCCAGCTTCTGGTCTCCTCCACAAGAGGTAGAGAAAGGGGCAGAAATCCAAAGGTCTGGCTTGGCCACTAATGTGCTGTGCAAACTTGGACAGGTTGCTTGCCCTCTCTGGACCTTGCTTTGCTCTTCTGCATAATAAGGACTATATCATCACTGGGGCCTTTCACCAGCTGTGGGGAGAGAGTTGTGGGTGTCCCTACATAACACTGAGTGCCCACCCAGGTGCCTAGGCCCAAGAGCTATACCACCCCTCACCCCCTCACCCTTCACATCCAAACCATCACCTGGCTGGCACCAGGACCCTCCTCCACCCTGGCTGCTTCCACTCCGCCTTGGGAACCATCACCTGACTGGTACCAGGACCCTCCTCCACCCCGGCTGCTCCCACCTCCACCTTCGGAACCATCACACAGGCTGGCTTCCTCACTGGCCCAGATTCTGCCTCCCTCAGCCCTCTCCTCACTCCATCCCTCCCCAGCCCACCAAAATTACCCCTTCCCCAACCCTCCCCCCACTCGACAGCACAGCAATCTTTATAAAATGCACGTCCCAGAGTTTCCCCAAGGCCTCTTGTCCCCCAGGGCTCCCCGTTGCACTCAGGATCCAGGTCAAACTCCTCCTGAGGCTCCTGAGGACCCTCTGGGTCCAGGCCTTGCTGCCTCCTTTGCCTTCTCTGTTCTTGGTTACCCTCATCCTTGAGAACTTGTCTGAGATATGGGACCCACCTGCCATCCTGCTAACGTGTGTCACTTGCTCCCTCCTGGGCCTTTGCAGGAGCTCTTCCCTGGACACCTTCTCACTGGCCCCTCCTCCAGGCCGTCAGGTCTCCACAGGGATGTCCCTGTTTGTCCTCTGCTGAGAGGGACTTCCTCTGTGCCCCCAAAGCTCTCTGTGCCATTCTCATCACAGAACTGACCACCCCGCCTCCCCCATCTGACTGGGAGCAGCCACAGGGCAGAGGCACATCTCACTCTCGTCTGTAGCCCAGGACCTGGCTTCAGTGCACCCTGGCTGAGAGGTGAGGACCATCAGGCTGGCAGAGCCCAGTGGTGAGACAGTGCAGCCAATATCACTCCTCTCTCATCTATTCACCTGCAGACGCTGGTAGGGCTCCCCTGCTGCTAGGGAAGGTGGTCCCAACTCAGCCTTGCGGCGATTCCGATTGATCTAATTCAGCATGGTACCTCATCTCCTTAGCCAGTGGTGGTACCAGGGCTGCTACTTTCCACCTAGTGAAATAAAATCAAATCTCTCTTGGCTGAAGCTTCAAGAAAAGATTTATCTTCCTCAATACAAGGGACAGATTCAACTGGCACAACTTTGCACAACCCTTCCTCCTGCCTGCTATGCAGATGTGACATCTGGAGCTGCTGCAGCCCTTCCATGAACATGAAGCTACCAGTGCAAGGCTGAGAAGCCACGTGTACTAACAACCCAGAGGAAAAAGAACCTGGGTCTTGTCTGGTACCCTGAGCCAAGGCCAACTATCATGCACCTGGGGACCTCTTTTAAGGTGGCAAAAAAAAAAAAAACCCTCTAATTTTTCCAGCCACTATTTGCCAGATTCTCTGTCACTTACAGTTAAACATAGTTGTAACTGATACAGATAGACCTCAATGCAAGACCTGCTATGACACAGACAAACTGGGTGACCCCAACCTATCCAGCCTCTCTCAGTTTCTCAAAATGTAATTTTTTCGTGTGTTAAAGTGGAGTTGATGGTCCCTTCTACAGAAGGGGCTGATCTTTGTGGGACCCCCAACAGAGCTCCTACGAGGCCATGTCAGCAGAGAGGCTGTGTTGGGATGTTGAGACCTGGCTCCACTTCTGGGTCTGCTTACTCTATAGGGGTCCTGGGCATATCCTTCCCCTCCCTGAGCTTGGTTTCCTCTGAGCTCCAAGAAGGTTCAGATTGAGTCTTCCTAGTTCAGCATCAGGCCCAGTATGATATTAAAAATGACTAGTACTTATCAAGAACTTATCCTGTGCAGACACCACTCTAAGCACTTTCCACAGACTGTCTCCTCAATCTTATCACATTCCTATAAGAAAAATACTATTTTGTAAATGTAGGCACAGACAGGTTAAGCGGCTTGCCCTAAAACACACAGTGGGCAAGTGGCAGAGATGAGAGCAGATGCCAGAGCTCATGGTCTTAACCGCTGCACTGTGCTGTCCTGGTGCACAGTAGGCGCTCGATAAATAGTTGCTAAATTAATGAATGAAAATGCTGAAAGGATGCTAAGGACAATATGGGCTCCTTTCTAGCTCCTTCCACCCCTATCCCAGCTCGTGAGGGGTCCATGAGGAGACCGTGGGTCCAGAGGGACACAGGTTGACGCTTCTGATTCTAACCCAAGCCGGCCACTCAGACCCACCCACTCCCCACCCAGCAGTGCCTCGCCCAGGCTCACCCACAGCCCTGGGCTCGGGGCCTCCTACCTGCAGGCACATTCTCAGCTCATTCTGTTAATTCATTTGCGCTCATGTTAACTTTTATTACTTATTGATTTTCTCCAGCCTGTCTCAGCCATGTCCATTTTTATCTGTTTAAAGTAGTAGAAGTCACTCAGTGGGAGAAGCAGAAGGTAAAACTCTATGACCACAAGTAAGGACCCACACTAATGAGGCCAGAGCCTTCAGAGGGGTCAGGCTGGGACAGTCCAAGCTTGGGAGAGGGACTCTCATCGATGTCCCATGAAAGGCTCAGGGAACAAGCTGGGCCCCGGATGCCACTTGGTTAGAGTCCTGGGTCTGGGTCTAGGACAAGAAAGAGGGGTGAGGGGAGGGCCTCAGATGGTCCTGCAGGTGTGTACTGCGCCACATCTGAGGTGGAGGTCAAAGGAAGGCCAGGTGGGGAGGCTGAGCGAGGGTCAGACCTGGTGGTGTTTAGATGGAAGGAAACAGGTGACACATGAGTCCAGGCCCTGATAGGGACAGAGAGACTCCAAGCTGAGAACCCCATGCTCTGGGGGCTTGGGTGCCATCTCACCCACCTTCCCAGACTCCCCGAGGAAAAGTGGCCAGAGCAGCCACAGACGGTGCCCAGGTGTTCAAGCAGACAGAGCTGGGAGGTGAACCCCAAGTATGAGTCCCCATTCCCAGCCATCACAGTGGTCAACCTTTGTGGAATCCCCAGAAGGTGACCTGAGAGGTCATGTCATGGTGGAAAGAGCACTGTGTTGGGGTGTAGAGATCTGGGGCTACTATTTGTCAATCAGGGATCTGGGCAAGTCCTTTCTCTCCCTGCCCTGGATTCCCCAGGGAAGAGTGGAATTCCCTGCCTCTTGGAATTAGTGGAGGAGACAGTGGTTAACCTGCGGCTCACAAGGACTCTATGGTAGTGATGTGATGATGGTGACGTGGGTGGTGGTGGGGAGAATCATGATGATGTTGATGATGATGGTGGTGGTGGTGATGATAAACAACAGTGCAGAATATGATGATGGTGATGATGATGACAATGACCATGATGGTGCTGATGACAGTGTTGGTGATGGGGATAATTTGGGTGGTAATGAAGGTGGTGGTCATAGTGATGGAGGGTGATGATGCAGGCAGAAAGCCACAATGACAGCTGACCCCCACCCCTAATTCTCCATCCCCATAATGCTACAACCCCATCCTCCAACTCCCAGCTTCTATTTCTTGTTTTTGTGCTGTGTTGGGCTCATGTTTGACCATCACTGGACCCTCATTCTCATGGCTGCAAGTGGTGAGTCTGCTTTAGTCACAGCTCTAACCCCACAGCAGGCTCAGCACCTGGCATAGGATAGATGCACATTAAGAATCTGTCCAGTGACTTAACAGGAAAAGGAGAAGCAGGAACCAGGCCCTCCATGGTCTCCAACCCTGGAAGACCCACAGGCTGCTGTCCTCCTGCTGCTCCTCACCATTCTTCCCACTCCTGGGTCTCAAGGAACACCAAGAGGGCTTGGAAGCCCCAGGACTGGGGAGCCTCCTCGGGCTTGAACTTCTAAACCTGCCTGCCATGGGGCAGTGGCAGCCCACAAACCTGAGCAGATGTGGCCATTTGCTTCATGTAACATTGACCTTCACCAGGGACAAGGAACTATTTCCCTGGGTGTGAACACAAGGAGCTTGATCAATGTCAAGGTGCAGGAGGCTCCTTCCCAGGACACCTAGATGGGCGTTCATGGTGCCCTCAAGGAGCCCCTCAGAGAGTGGCAGCTTCTGCCACCCCCTATCTTCTGAGTGACTGTCTGGGACCCAGTTCCCCTCTGTCCTCCCTCCAGGCTCAGTCCAGTCCTTTCCTGACCTCTGCAGGGTAGCTTGCTGCTGAGCCCACACACACACAAGCCCTCTGCACTCCATTCAAGGCTCCTCCTTGATCTCCATTCAAGGCTCAAAGTTTGCACTTTGCCAGAGTCAAGGATGCTCACTGGTGGAGGCTGTGCAGGGGCTACCCATGCCCCTCCAGCCTGCAGATGAGGGCAGCGGTGAAGCCACAGCTCCAGCCACAGGCAGGGAATGGGAGGGGTGCTTTGTCTGCCGAAGGCCACAGCGACTCAAGTGTTGGTCTCATCTGTTTAAGTTAAGATGAAGGGAACAATGGTCACCATTTCCAGGCCTCCTCCTACAGGAGGGAATGAAGTCAACCAGCATTGGAGGAGTGAGGGGCACAGGCTCAGGGAGGCAGGCAGGCATCTCTCAAATCTGTTGCCTCTCAGGTCCAGAGAGGTAAAAATACTTGCCTAAGGTCACACAGCACAGGAACTACAGAGCAGGGACTGGAACTCAGCTCTTTCTAGGACATGACATGCCCCCAAATCAATACTCCAGGAAGGTGTTAGGGAAGAAGGTGGCCAGTGGGGTCAAATTCATGGGGGTGGGAAGTGGGAGGGGGTCAGAGAATATCCAGTCCCGTGCACTCCACAGGACAGCCTCTCTTACTTTTGCTCCATCTGCAAGGCCTGGTACACAAGAAGTGCTCAATAAATGCTATTCCTTGCAAAACCTCCACACCCTCCCCACTGGGCTGTCAGGGCTGCGTGGGCTGGTAGGGTCTGCATACGGGCTGTGACTCTTCCCCACTTCCTCCCTCCCCACCACCCGGCAGTCACAGCCCAGCTCCGGCTTCACTCTGCCTCTTCCCTCCTGATGCCAGAAGCCTCAGCAGACTCGGAAATTACTCTGCTTTGAATGTCTATGTCCCTCTATTAGAAGGCGGAGCCTCTGGGAGGTGATTATTCGGTCACAGGGCTCCAACTGGGGAAGGGAATTGATCTTCTTGTAAAAGAGGCTTCAGAGCTGCCTCCCCCCTTTCTGCCCCTTCTGCCACAGAACATGGTATTTGTCCCCTCCAGGGGACACAGCAGCAAGGCACGGTCTGGAAAGCAGAGAGCAGCCCGCCCCAAACACCGAATCTTCAGGTGCCTTAATCTTGGACATCCCAGGCTCCAGAACCGTGAGGGACAAATTTCTGTTCTTTATGTATTACCCAGGCTGAGGGATCTCGTTACAGCCACACAAATGGACTAACTCAGAAATCCATCTGAGTTAAAACAAATAAACACACATAAAGACGCGGCTTGTTTCCCTGCACTTCTCTGTCATCACCGCTCCAAGCACAGCTTCCACTTCCCTGCCCCTCGGATCTCCTCCCTGCTGTGTCCTCCCCTGCCCTGCTCAGGACAGAGGGCCCTGCCAGTTTGGGGCAATGAAGGAATGATGGACAAGCTGATTATCAGAGAATGTCACCTGCCTCTGCAGGGACAGAGCCTGGCCCAGTTGTGTTGCAGGATGAGGGTGGAGTGTGGGCATTTGGGGCATTGCTGAGGCCCCCACATTCCCTAAGTCCACGTGCTGGGTCTGCTGTTCACTCACTGGTGACCAGGTCACTCCCACAGCATGAGCTCAAGTTCCTCAAGGGTTCATGCAGAGTGGGCAGCCATGGTCACGGGCAAGATCCCGTGTCATGGGCTGTGGCTGTTGTCATGGGTAAGGACCAAGGGGTCACAGTACAAGGGGTTCTGCAGACTCCTGGGCCTGGGTCTGCGTCCTTGAGATCCTACCTGGGGCCTCCTCCCATCATGTCCCATTGGTTGGTCCCTCTTAGCAGCTGCCCCCACCAGCTGTCTGACAGAATTAAGGGTCACCATAGTGGCCACTGTCCACATGGACACAAATGAAAGGCAGAAAGATGGAAGCTGGAGTGGGCTCAGGGGATGTCCCTCCATTTTTGCTGCTATATCCAGAGCTCCCTGTGGCCAACTAGTGAGGCAGCAATTTACACACCCAGGTTCAGAACCAGCCCAGCCTGGCTCAGCTGCCCACCAGTGGTGTGACCTTGATCATGTCTGTTCACTTCCCTGAGCCTCAGCTTCCTCATCTGTGAGGTGGTGTATTGTGGGTACCCACCTCCCAGGGCTCTTGGGAAAAGTAGGACAGGATGCTGGGCACAGTGCCCAGAGATGGAGAGCCACACGTAGTTCCTGCACGTCACGTGGTGCTCAGACCCCTTCCAGCCTCTAAGCTGCAGCCCCTCCGTCTCTCAAACCCAAACCCGTCTCCTCCCCCCACATCCACAGCTCTGCCAGAGTGTGGCCACCCTCTCTGTCTCAGTCACCCTATCATCTAGAGAGGGAGAAGGACAGGTGGCCATATCCTAGGGACGAGAGAGATTGAAGTTTCACTAGGGACTCTGCCCAGGGATGGGGGTGCTTTGGAGGGGAGAACAGGGAAGTCTTCCTAGGGGAAGTGGCCCCGTGATTTGGCCCTTGGACCAAGAGTGTATTTTCCTTCCAGGTGGAAATGGCAGCAGGATGGGATGGAGGCCACCAGGCAGGGAAGTAGCAGGTCAATACTAAAGCATACAGTTGAGGAGCAGGGGCTTCAGAGTGAGATGGACCAGGATTTGAACCCTGACATCAGCACTGGGTGACTGTTCGCTGAGCCTGTTTCATCTGTAGATCCTGGCAGTCCCTCCCTCAGGATGTCCCTGAAGCACATTGATGCTTCACTAACAGGGAAGGTTTGGGGGAGGACTGAATGAGTTGACCTTGGAGCCCCTGTGCTAGAGGATGTCAGAGCTCATCCAGGGGGCAGAGCCCAGAGGCTCAGGCACAGGGAGGGTGGGTGCAGGCTCTGGGAGCAGATGGGAGTGGCCTAGCCCTTGTCTCTGCCCTTGTGTGACCTTGGCATGCCAGCCCCTTCTCTGGGCCTACAGTTCCCATCTGTAGGTGAGGGTCAGACCCCTCTTGCTGGGTTCTAGGCACACCTATGATAAACCAGCAAAGCCCCCAGCTCCAAGCAGGTGCTCACAAGATCCATGTGGAGGATCATGTGGAGGCCCAGATGCAGGTGAACTCCTTGGGTGTAAGCGCTTTGGGAATTAACAAGAAGGAGGTGATAAGTGAAATCTCAGGAATGATGAAGGCCCCCAGGGAGGGCGTGTGGGAGGAGAAGAGATGGAGAGCAGCACCAGGGGGAGCCCTGGACCCCTGCTTTGATTCTACCCAGAGACCCCTCAGAGGTCAGAAAGAGGAACCTGACTCTGGCTGCAGCAGGAAGAGTAAAAAGTTAGACAAAGAAAAACATTTTCTCACCATGACAAAGACCAAAAGTGCAGCAAGTAATAGGATGAGTGTGAAGCTAATTTCCCCTCTTACTCTATGGGACACCGAGCAAGTAACTTGACCTCTTTCTGTGCCTCATTTCTTCTTAGCTAAGGTGGGAACAACAGGTGTACTGGCTTCACCAATTGTCCAAAGGGTTAAATGAGGTAGTCCATGCAAAGTATCTGCTCCCTAGTGTTGAGTTAAGGCACAGTCATGATGGGTTTGTGATGGACATGAAGATTGTGACAACCATTGTCTCAGAATTGCCCCTTAGAGGGTGGGATCAAACCCACACACACTCAGAATTGGTTTGGATGTGGAGTCTGATGACGTCACATACTCACCATGAGGTATGAAAAGACTTACTACTCATGCAATGGAGATTCTGGGAAGAGCAGGGCACACAACCAAGCTTTCCATTTGGCTTGAACAGAGAGACAAATGGCTCTGATTCATGTTGTGGTTAGGAGTGAGGCCAGGGTGAGGGTTCTGCACATGGGACATGGTTTTTCTTGTCTGAACTTTCCTGCCAAGGGAGGGAAAATGGGATTTCCTATCAGTTTGCCTGGATAAGGGATAAAAAGGGGGGAAAGGGAGTGTAAGCTGAAAACTGTCAGCAGTTCAACATCAAAAATGGAGTTAGGGGGAGGAGCCAAGATGGCGGTGTGTAGCCAGTTTTCTGCAGACACTCCCATCTAGAAGGAGAGTTAAAGGACAGAAATTTAGCGAGAAAGCCAACAGTTTCGAGCTGAGCCAAGAGACAAGGTCGAGGAACGCACATCAACCATGCTACAGTGACCTACGACCCCAAGGATACAAATTAAAGGTACAGAGCACATCACCAAGCAGACGGGAGTCCCCTCCCCCAAGAGAACAGCTCGCAGTATAAAAGCAAGCAGAGTTCAGATGTCCTCCCACTCTACCCCACGGGAGAGACCCTCTAAAAACTGGACCTCCTTCCCCTACTAGGGTGCCGTGGCACTCTCCTGCCAGGCATAAAGCTATATAAAACTGTATATATTCTCTACCT
>CAUYON010116825.1:0-31185 GCA_963573935.1 Arctocebus calabarensis
GGGAGAGAAACGGAGAGAGCTTCTCTCTCCCCACTAGAATTCTCTCCCTCTACCAGGAACTTTAGTGTTTTCTGTATTCTTTTCTGTAAATAAATTCTTTCTTACCACTAGGGGGTGGGGGGAGAATAATGTAATGAAGAATAATAAAATACATGTAAAAAAAAAAAAAAACTACCAAAAACCCAGCACATTGTACCCCATGATTCATTAATGTACACAGCTATGATTTAATAAAGAAAGGAGATGAAATATTTCTACAATGAAACCACAAAACATTAATGAAAGAAATTGTGGATGACACACAAAAAAGGAAAATAATGGTCATTATTGGTATATAGAAGTGTTACTGGATTTTGCATTTTGAAACTTAATTGAATTCATTTATAAAATCTCAGAGTTTTTTTTTTTTGTATGTATACTCTTTAAGATTTTCTAGATATATAACTATATCATTAGCAAACAGGGATAATTTGATTTCTTCCTTTCTAGTTCAGATACCTTTATTTATTTTCACTTGCCCAACTGTTCTGTTGAAAGTAGGCGTCCTTGTGTTGTTCCAGTTTTTAGTGGGAAATGCTTCCAACTTTGGCCCATTCAGTATATTGGTTGTGAATTTGTTGTATGCGGCTTTTATTATTTTGAAGACTGCTCCTTCGATGCAGAGTATATTGACTATTTTTATTATAAAGAGATATTGAATTTCATCAAATAAGTTTACTGCATTTATTGAGATTACCATGTAGGTTTTGTCCTTAATTCTGTTTATGTCCTGTATTGCATTTATTAATTTGCAAATGTCGAACCACCCTTGCATCCCTGGTATAAAACCCAGTTGATTATGATATATTATCTTTTTGATACGCTGTTGGATTCAATTTGCTTGTATTCTGTTAAGGATTTTTCTGTTGAAGTTCATCGGAAATACTGGTATACAATTTTCTTTTTTTGCGGAGTCCTTGTCTGGTTTTTAGAAGGGTGATACTGGGTTCAGAGAATGAGTTTGCAAGAATTATCTTCTAAGTTTTTGGAAAAAAGTTTCAGTAGGAGTTGTATCAATTCTTCTTTGTGTGTTTGATAAAATTCAGCTGTCAATCCACCTATTTCTGGGCTTTTTGTTTGTTTAGAGACTTTTTATTACTGATTCAATCTTTCTCCATGTCAAGTGTTTGGTTTAGGAGTTTTATTTCTTCCTAGTTCAAGCATGAGAAGTTGTATATTTTCAAAAATATATACATTTCCTCTATGTTTTCTGCTTTTTAAGTGTTTCTTCTTGAATTGGCTTTTGTATATAGTGAGGGATAGACAGAGTTCCAGTTTTATAGTTCTGAATATGGTTTTCCAGTTTTCCCAGGATCGTTTTGTTGAAGAGAGTGTCCTTTCCCCTATGAATGTTATTGGCAATTTTGTTTATGATCAGAGGGCTATAAATATGTGGATTTATTTCTAGGTTTTCCATCTGATACACTGTTCTATTTTTATGAAAATACCATTTATTTATTATTATAGCCTTAAAATATGTTTTGAAGTCAGGTGGTATGATGCCTCCAGCTTTGCTCATTTTGCTCAAGATTTCTTTGGCCACTTGGGTTCCTTTTAGTTCTATATGAATTATTTCTTTCTATTTCTAATTTGTTAAGAGATTTTACCACAGGGGGTATGGAATTTTGCCAAATCCTTTTCTTCATATCTATTAAATACATTTTATTACTCATTAATGTTTTGGTTTTTTTTTTTTTTTTTTTTTTGAGACAGAGCCTCAAGCTGTCACCCTGGATAGAGTGCTGTGGCATCACAACTCACAGCAACCTCCAATTCCTGGGCTGGAGCGAGTCTCTTGCCTCCGCCCCCCAAGCAGCTGGGACTACAGGCGCCCGCCACAACACCCGGCCATTTTTTGGTTGCAGCCATCATTGTTGTTTGGTGGGTCCAGGCTGGATTCGAACCCGCCAGCTCAGGTATATGTGGCTGGCGCCTTAGCCCGTTGAGCCACAGGCGCCGAGCCTCATTAATGTTTTATTAGAAGTAAAATCATATTTTTTACTTTAATTTGTTCTGTTTAAGTGATTAGCATATTTATTGATTTCCATATTTTGAGACATCCTTGCATTCTTGAAATAAACCCCACTTTATGGTGTATTGTCTTTTTGATGTACTGTTGGAATTGGTTTGCTGATATTTTGATGAGGATTTTTGCTTCTGTGTTCATCAGAGATACTGCTCTATGGTTTCCTTTCCTTGCTGTTTCCTTCTCTAGTTTTGATATCCGGTAATGCTGCCTCATACACAGTTAAGAGAGAATTTTGTCATCTGTAATTTGTTGGAATAGTTTAAGAAATGGTATTTGGTTCTTCTTTATCCACTTAGTAAAATTACACAGTGGATCCTTCTAGTACTTAGCTTTTCTTTGTTGAGAGAATTTTTATCATTGATTCAATCTCACTCCTCTTTATGGGTCAATTATAAATTTATATTTCTTCTTAATCTTGTTGGATTACATGTTTCAAGAAATTCATCCTTCTCCTGAAGTTTGCCCAATTTGTTAGCATATAGTTGTTCATAATGTCTCTGATGATCTTTTGTGCTGCTGTGATATCAGTTATAATTTCTCTTTAATTTCAGATTTTATTTGTATTTTCTCTACTGTTCATCTACTTAGTTGCTTATCAATTTTATCTATTCAAATGACCAATTGTTTTGTTTATATTATGTATTCCTTTTAAAGTCTCTAATTGGTTTAGTTCTGCTCTGATCTTTATTATTTATTTCCTGCTGCTAACTTAGGTGGTTTTTTTTTAACTATGCTTTTATAGTTCCTTAAAGTGCATCAGTACATTATTTATTTGAGCTCTATTTTTGTTTTTCGTGTAGATATTACTGTTATAAGCTTCCCTCTCTGCATTGCATTTATGTGCCCTAAAGATTTTTGGTATACTGGTATATTTTTGGTATATATTTTTTTCACTTACATTTGTTGCAAGAAATTTTATAAATTTTCATCCTAATTTTTGTGTCGAATAAGTAATAATTCAGGAGCATATTGTTTACTTTTTTCATTTCTATAAATTTCAAAGTTCCTCTTGGTATTGATTTCATTTTCATTTCTTAATTTTTTGATAGTTGTTTAAGATAATACTTGATATGATTTCTATAGTTTTAATTTGTTGAAAACGTTTTATGTCCTAACAAATGGTAAATCTTGGAATGTTCCATGATCTAATGGGAAGAATGTGAATTCTGCAGTTATTAAATAAAATGATATCTATAATTATCGATGAGGTCCATTAGTTTTAAAGTTTAAGTCCAATGTTACTATTTTAGTTTTCTGTCTAGATCATGTGTCTAAAGATGATAGTGGGTGGGTAAAAACCCTCATTATTCTTGTATTGGAGTCTATATCTTTCTTTAGATGTTGTGATATTTGCTTTATAAATCTAGCCATTTCAGTGTTGGGTGCACATATATACACATATATGTATGTTGATGTATATATTATATACTTGTTTTTTAAAAATATTTTTAATTTATGTGTTTATGAGACAGAGTATCACACTATTGCCCAGGCTAGACTTCTGTGGCATCAGCCTACCTCACAGCATCCTCAAACTCCCGGGTTCAAGTGATCCTCCTGCCTCAGCCTCCTGAGTAGCTAGCACTATACGTGCTGGCCAAAATTCCTAGCTAATTTTTCTAATTTTAATAGAGATGGGGTCTCACTCTTGCTCAGTTTGATCTCTAACTTGGGAGCTCAAGCAATCTTCCTGCCTCTGCCTCTCACAGTGCTAGGCTTATAAGGGTGAGCCACTGTACCTGACCTATCATTGTTATATCCCCTTGCTAGATTGATCACTTTTCCATTAACATAATGACTTTTTTCTTTTTAGTGTTGTTGATTTACAGTGTGTTTTATCTTTTGTAAGCATAGTTGTTACTGATCACTTTTGTTTTCTACTTATGTCAAATATCTTTCTTCCATCCACTAACTTTAGTTTATATGTACATTTACAATATGCCCCCTACCAGAAATATGCTGATTCTTGTAGGCAACATATTATGGATCATGCTTTTTAAAATCCATTGTCTATTAAGTAGAGAATTTTAGTCAAATTAAATTCAAGGTTATTATAGATATGTCAGGTTTCCCCCATCATATTGTTAATTATTTTTGTTAGTTTTATATATTCCTTTCTTATCTCATTATTTTTCTTTGTGATTGGCTGATTTTCTGTTTATGTTTTTTTTCTTTCTCATTCGTTTGCTTGCTTCTTCAGTGAGTTTTACATTTTTCTGATGTTTTCATAATGGCAGGTGCCATCTTTTTGCTTTCAGTGTAGGGCTCCCTTGAGCCTCTCCTATAAGGCTGGCCTAATGGAGATGAATTCCCTTACCATCTGCTTGTCTAGAGAAGACTACTTCTTCTTCATTAATAAAGCATACTTTTGCTAAATACAGTATCCTTGAGTGTTTTGAGTGTTAGTTATTTTCCTATTAGTGCTTTGAGTATATGCTAGAAACTTATGCTAGAGAAAGAAAATGCTACATATTTCATTGCTGAATATCCCATCTTTTGAGGGCCTATAAAGTTTGTGTTGAACGGTTAGTCTGATAGGTGCTCTTTTTTTTTTTTACTGTTTTTAAAATTTTGTCTTTATCACTGATTTTAGAACAGTTTAATATAATGTACCATAGGGAAGATGTATTTGAAGACTTCTGGGCCTCCTGTATCTGAATATCTAAATCTATTGCTAGATTTGAGAAGTTTTAATCTGTTATTTTGCTAAATAAAGTTTGTTATTGTTGTTGTTGTTACTGGGGAATTTATTTATTCATTTATGAAGACACAGTTTCATTTTGCTTCCCTTGGTAGAGTGCTGTAGCATCATAGTTCATTCCAACCTCAAACTCTTGGGCTCAAGCAATTCTCTTTCCTCAACTACCCAAGTAGCTGGGACTACAGGCCCACACCTCAACATGGGCTATGTTTTGAAAGAGGTCTGGGATCTAAGTGTTTGTTTTTGAACAGAAGACTTTCATTTTTTTATTTGCCTTCAGAGATATTGATAATTCATTAACTTGGTCATTTTTATGATGTCACATATATCACAAAGACTCTGCTCATTTTAAAATTATTTTCTGTTTTTGCCTGATTGGGCTATTCCAAAAGACTTGTCTACATGTTCTGAGAGTCTCTCTTCTGCTTGGTCCAGTCTATTTTTAAAACTTTTGAGTATAATTTGTTATTTCAATCAAGGAGTTCTTTAGTTTCTGATTTGTTTGGTTTGTTTTTAAGATACGAGGCCAGACAACTAAGTTTGTGAACTCATCCTAGAAAAAATTGCTGGATACCTCATTGCTTCATATCACCATAGTCACCTTTGAGGTACTCCCCTTGGGAAGCTATGCAGCATTAGTGGCAAGAATTTGTTCTTACAACAAAGATGGCACTAAATTTGATTTAGTCTGCAACCTTTTCACAACAATTGAAGTTTGTATGTCTCACCATTTCATATGGCTGCTTCTAGAAATTGTCCTTCATAATTGAGAGGTATCACCTCTATTAGTCCCTTAATTTAACTTCAATTATAATCTATATGTGAGTTATAACTTCACATAATTATGTTCAAATGAATGACTTCAAAAATTGAGACAGTCTTTTGGTTATATGTGAAAACCCTGGGTTTCAATTAAAAATACTAAATCGATAATATATTAGGTTTTATTTGATAAAAAAAGGGACAGTCCTTCCTTTCAAATAAATTAACTTCCTACCAAATAACTAATATGACTTTTTAAAGCCTATGTAGAAAAAGAGCCTATAATAAAAGAATGCCAACAGAAATAAATACCACAAAATTTACTACAGCTAAATGAAATATTCAGATACTGAGAGAACAAAATGGTAAGCTATAAAAAAGGGAATGAAACCTAAGATTTACATCTTTGGACACTTTTCTTTTTAGATAAATGATTGTTATATTTCAGCTATTTCAAATCACCTTGACAAGTTTTAACATATCCGGATATGTACTATCTGTTAATATCAAGGTACAATCTATATTATAATGTATTTTTTAAAGATTGATTCACATTTAATCTATTCTTAATCCCATTCTTATGTCTTTTCTTAAACTTTTGCTTATCCTTTTTTAAATTTTAGTTATGAAATTATGGGTTTGATGAGATAGACACCTGTTCCTAATAAATATTAAATCAATAAATTATTAAAATTAAAATGAAAAATGTCCATCTAAGTACTACTTCAAACTATCTTGGGTACCAGTGGTGGTATGGCTGTATACCACATTTTAGAAAACATTTCCTTAGATCAACTGAGACCACCAAAAGTCTTGGCCCACATTAATTCAAAATTTTACAGAATGATCACATGAAAGTATACTTTAATATTATGCAGACATAACGTTATGAAGGACAATTTCTAGAAGCAGCCATATGAAATGGTGAGACATACAAACTTCAATTGTTGTGAAAAGGTTGCAGACATTATTTGGTATATTGTTTAATATCTGTATAAGGTCTCAAATCAAAAATACACTTCGAAATTTAGACACACACACACAAAACTTGGCTATCTCTGCTCTCTTTAATAGAAACCTGTGTTATTATATGTCCCTTTCCCCATATTCTTGTGCTATAATTGGGTTATAGACTTCATATGAAAAGCTATAAATTAGCTTCATAGCAGGGCTGATTACATAGGATACTTTTTCTTCCATTCTTGAGATACTTATTTTGCTAAGAAAAATGTGTTCCAGCTCCATCCATGTAAACATGAAAGAGGTAAAGTCTCCATCTTTCTTTAAGGCTGCATAGTATTCCATGGTACACATGTACACAATTTATTAATCCATTCATGGATCGATGGGCACTTGGGCTTCTTCCATGACTTAGCAATTATGAATTGAGCTGCAATAAACATTCTGGTACAGGTAGCTTTGTTATAATGTGATTTTTGGTCTTCTGGGTATATACTAAGTAAAGGAATTATAGGATCAGATGGCAAGTCTATTTTTAGATCTGAGTATTCCCCAAAAGTCTTTGCAAAGGGAACGTATTAGTTTACATTCCCACCAGCAATGTAGAAGTGTTCCCTTTTCTCCACATCCACGCCAACATCTGTGGTTTTGGGATTTTGTTATGAGGGTTAATCTTACTGGAGTTAGATGATATCTCAAAGTAGTTTTGATTTGCATTTCTCTGATGATTAAGGATAGTGAGCATTTTTTATATGTCTGAAGGCCATGGACCTGTCTTCTTTAGAGAAGTTTTTCTTCAAATCCTTTGCCCATCCTGAGATGGGATCACTTGTAACTTTCTTGCTAATACGTTTGCGTTCTCTATTGTTTCTGGTTATTAAATCTTTGTTGGAGGTATAACCTGCAAATATTTTCTCCAATTCTGAGGACTGACTGTTTGCTATACTTACTGTGTTCTTGGAGGTGCAGAAGCTTTTTAGTTTTGTCAGGTACCAGTAGTGTATTTTTTATATTACTTCAATTGCCTGGGGGTCCTCCTCATAAAGTATTTGCCCAGGCCGATTCTTTTAAGAGTTTTCCCTGCACTTTCTTCTAGCATTTTTATAGTTTCACGTCTGAAGTTTAAATCTTTAATCCAGTGTGAGTCTATCTTCCTTAGTGGTGAGAGGTGTGGGTTCAATTTCAGTCTTCCATAGGTTGCCAGCCAGTTCTTCCAACACCATTTGTTAAATAGGGAGTCTTTTCCCCACTGAATGTTTTTAATTTGCTTGTGGAAGATCAAATAGCGGTAAGTAGCTGGGTTCATCTCTTGGTTCTCTATTCCATTCCATCATCTACCTCTCTGTTTTTTGTGCCACTATCTTGCTGTTTTTATCACTATCAATTTATAGTACAATCTCAGGTCTGGTAGTGTGATTCCTCCTGCTTTGTTTTTATTTATAAGTATTGTCTTGGCTACTCTAGGATTTTTCTGATTCCATATAAAACGATGTTCATTCTTATCCTTCCTTATTTTGGTTGGTTTAAAGCCTATTGTATCTGCAAGTAGGATTGCAATAACAGCTTTTTTCTGCTTTCTATTTGCCTGGAATATAGATTACCATCCCTTCACCTTGACTCTATATTTGTCTTTTAAGGTAAGAAGAGATTCTTGTATGCAACAGATATCTGGCCTGAGTTTTTGTATCCATTCTGCCAACCTGTGCCTCATTAGAGTACAATTTAAAACATTCACATTAATGGAGAATAATGATAAGTCTTTTGAAAGTCCAGTGGGCATTTTTGATCCTTTCACCACTGTGGAAGTTGGAATTTGATTGAAAGTTTCTGAGTGAGTTTACTTTTGTGGTATAGGATTATGCTGGTCACTATGGAGGATAGGTCTGAGAATATCCTGGAGAGCTGGTTTAGTTATGGCAAATTTCTTCAACATGTGGATGTCATTAACGTATGTAATTTATCCATCATAAATGAAACTCAGTTTAGCTGGATATAGGATTCTGAGTTGAAAGTTATTTTGTTTGAGGAGTTTAAAATTCGATGACCATCCTCTTCTATCTTGAAAGGTTTGAACAGAGAGATCTGCAGTTATTCTAATATTCTTCCCCTTGTAAGTTATGGTTTTCTTGTGTCTGTCTGCTTTCAGAATCTTCTCCTTCATATTAACTTTAGTGAAGTAAACTATGATGTGCCTCAGGGATGTCTTATTCGGGTTGAGTCGTGCTGGGGTTCTGAAACTGTCTGCTATCTGAATTTCAGAGTCTCCTGGCATGTTTGAAAAGTTCTCTTTCATAATCTCAAGAAGAAGGGACTCTGTGTCTTGTGAAGCCACTTTGTCGCTTTCAGGGATCCCTATAAGATGAATATTGGTTTTCTTCGAGTTATCCCAGAGCTATCTGAGAGAATGATCCATTTTTGCCTTCCATTTCTCTTCATCTTTGAGCATGTCAGAGCATTCCAAAGCTCTATCTTCAGTGTCAGAAATCCTTTCTTCTGCTTCCTCCATTCTGTTACTAAGGGATTCTACTATATTTCTCAGATCTTTGAGGGCTGCAACTTCTTGTCTCAATGTGTCAAAATCTTTGGTCATTTTGTCTTTGAATTGGTTGAATTATTGAGACATCTTTTGGATTACTGTTTGAAATTCTAGTTCCATCTTTTCTTCCATTCTGTTGATCTTATTTGCTATCCAGATTCTAAGTTTGATTTCTGACATCTCAGCCATTTTTTTATGCATGGGATCTTCTGATGTGTCTGTCTTATTGTTCCTTGGTGGAGCTGATCTACTCTGATTATTCATATTTCCAGAGTTTTTCCATTGATTCCTTCTCATGATTGTTTTTGCCGTTGTCTCTGGCCATCCTCAGGTTTGGGGAGGTGTCTCTCCAAGATTGGACCCCATTAGGATCACTCTATAGTTGCTGGATTTTTGCAGGAAGTGATCCTGTGTAGCTCCTCTGGGGCTGACCCAGCTAGGGAGTCTTGGCTGTGGGAGCAGCTCCAGAGTGGAGCATGGCACACACAGATCCAGCTGGAAGGCTGGGGAAGTTGCACATGGTTCTGGGAGTGCCTGCCGCCCAGTGACTTTGGCAAAGAGAGTCTGTGGCTCCAGCAGTCTCTGGCCAGGTGGAGGGAGAGCGCTGGAGGGAGGGTGTGAGGTTGTATGGCTTGCCAAGACCTTGGCCAAATGGGCGGGTCTGGTGTGCAGGCAGGGAGGCACGGGTGGGGGGGGAAGATGCAGGTTGTGTGGCTCCCAGAGCCCCTGGCTAGGACAGTGCTGGCCAGGGAGGGCTTGGGTGTCCAGGGGGCATGGCCCCTGTGGGGGTTGCATGCAGGGTCGGCAGAGGCCCTGGTGCGGGTGGTCCCACTTGCCCAGGCGGCACAGCCCACTGGGGGGTCACACAGAGACTCCAGTGCCCCTGACCGGGTACTATCCTACCTGCCCAAGTGGCTCGGTCCACAGGGATGTTGCGAGTGGTCAGCAGAGCCTCTGGCAGGAGTGGTCCCGCGTGGGCAGTTGGGGGGTCGTGCATGCTCGATGGAGTCTCTGGCAGTAGTGGTCTTGCCTGCCCAGGTGCCTCGGCCCACTGGGGGATTTGTGCACCCGCGGAGTCTGATGTGGGCAGTCCAACCTGCCCAGGTGGCATGGCACGTTGGGTGGTCACACGCGCTAGGTGGAGTCTCTTGAGGGATCAGCCCCACCTGCCCAGGTGGCTTGGCCTATCAGCGGGTTGCGTGCCCTCTGCTGAGTCTCTGATGGAATCAGCCCTGCCTGCCCAGGCAGCTCTGTCTGCTGGAGGGGTTGCGCATGCTTGGCAGAGACTCTGGCGGGGTGGTCCCGTCTCCGCAGGCAGCCTGGGCCATGGGAAGGCGTGTGTGCTCAGCGAGTTCCTGGCCACACATGTGGTTGGTGGGGAAAGCTCAGGGTAGCCCCTGGAGTCTCCTGTTGGGTGAGGCACTTGATCCAGCCAACAAGGGGGGGGATGCTCAAGAACCTCCTCTCACTATTTCAGCAGGGGATAGACTTCTGATTCATCAGGTAAGGGGTGAAGGGCACACTGGAAGTTCAGAATGGCAGGGAAAACTTAAGTTCAATTTTTCTGCCTAACAAGAGAGCGTTTAGAGCCATAGGAGGGTCCCTTAGGGGAAGTAGTCCTCACTTCCCATAGCACTCTCCTATGGGAAGAGACAAGAGGTCCACATTTGCCCACTCTTCTGTAGAAAACCTGCAGGAGTAAATGAAGAGAAAAAAGAGAAGAAACAAAAAAAGACTACAGCTTTCTTGTGGGAGTGGATGGGTAGTTTTCCTTTCAGATGAATTTGTACCCGAAGCTTTCTTTCTTGGAGTTGCAGCTTGCTTCAGCAGAGGTGACCTGTAGTTATATCTTCTCTTTCAACTGTTCTCCCAGTCTTCCGCTTAAATGGGTATTTTCTGGACGTTATCCTTCCCTTTCAATAGGAGCCTCTTTCAGAAGCTGCTTCCAATTGGCCATCTTGCCCCTCCCCCTGCTTCAATCTTTCTTATTACATTTACTTTCATTGGTTCTTATTTAATTCTATTTCATACATTTTATTTTATATATTCTAAGTACTTAAAATGATAATTTATGAAGGAAAGCGATAAATAGTAGAGAGAAAAACAATATCCACTGAATGCTTATTATATATAATAAGCACTATGCTACAGACTTATATTACATATTATTATTATATAATAATAATCCTGTAAGACATATACTGTTTTTTTTAAACTTTATTGATGAGAAGTCTGAGATTCAGGTAAGTTTTAAACTTACCCATAGTCAATCAGCTAATTAGTGATATAGTTATGAGTTCACCCCAGCTCTGAATTTAAAGCTCATGTTCTTTCTATATCACATTAGCCTCCAAGTAAATAAACTAAAAAGTTTATTTATTTATTTATTTATTCATTTATTTACTAAAAACTAAAATAAACAAAAAAGAAGAACAATTTTTACATTTATTTAGGGTAATATGCTAGCTACAATAAATATTTCATTAGTTTCCTCAAAACTCAAATTCCTTCATCAATTCATTTTTTATCTACACATACATCGTATACTTAATTTCTTATATAATCCAAAAATGTACAGGACCAATAAAAAAATTCTAATGAAAGAACATTGCTATCCATAACACATTTTTCTTTATTCTTTAGGAAATTTACTATGGAAAGTTATACAACCAATCATATACCCATAATACTTTATAAGCTTCCTCTAAAATACATACACACAATGCTTTAGGTAATTTTACTCACTAAAATATTTAATTAGAAAAGAAAAACAACTAAGAATCAGTTGTAGATCTATGTCAATTGTCAATTTAAAAATTGAGAGATATTAAATTCATAGGATAAATGGTGAAGAGGTGCAGGACCACAATGAACACAAGTTTTGACTTTAGAAGTAGACTGCCTGAAGGTTCACTATAGAGCTCTACTTTGGTCTTTGTGTTTGACCTTTAGAAATTCCCTTAAGATTGTTGTGCTTTGATTCCCTTAATCTGTACAAAGCAGATAATAATAGTACTTATGTAATAAGGTTGTTATGGGTACTATTTATTTTTCTTTGTTCATTTTTAAAATTTCATATTAATGTGAAGGTACAAATATTTCGGTTACATTGTTTTCAATTGTAAAATAAAGTTCTAATTGTAATTGAACCCTTCCCACAGGGTCATGCTGAATATCCTCACATTGTGCACATAAGGTGCAAGCCCATAAATTGCCCTTCCTTTTCCTGCCAATCAACCTACCTTCTTCTCCTTCTCCTGCCTCCTCTCATCTCCCCCTTGCTAGAGTATATTTGTATTTTTTCTTTTGTATGAGCATGTAGTTTATATATTGATTTCATATTAGAATTGAGTACACTGGATACTTTTTCCCCCCATTCTTGAGATACTTTATTAAGAAGTATGTATTTCAATACTGTCTAGGTAAACAGAAAAGATCTAAAGTCTCCATCTTTTCTTATGGCTGAATAGTATCCCATGGTGTACATATACCACAGTTTGTTAACCCATTCATGGATCAATGGGCACTTGGGATGCTTTCAGTCTGGGCAATTATGAATTGAGCTGTAATAAACATTCTGGTGCAGATTTCCTTGTGGTAAAATGATTTTTTTCTTCTGGGTAGATACCTAGTAATAGGATTGCAAGATCAAATGGAAGATTGATTTTTATTTCCTTGACTAATCTCCATGCTTCTTTGCATAGAGGTTGTTTTAGTGTGCAATTTCACCAGCTATGAAAAGTGTGTCCTTCTCTCCATATCCACACCAATATCTGAAGATTTGGGGACTTTGTGATGTGGGTTAATCTCACTAGGGTTAGGTGATATCTCAAGAGCAGTTTTAATTTGCATTTCCCTGATGATTAAGGATGATGAGCATTTTTCCATGTGTTTGCTGGCTATTCGTCTTTTCATCTTCAGAGAAGTTTAGGTTCAAGTCTCTTGACTACTTAAAAATTGAATTGTTTGCTCTTTTCTTGTTGATTAATTTGAGTTCTCTGTAGATTCTAGTTATCAGCACTTTGTCAGATTCACAGCGTACAAATATCTTTTCCCATTCTGAAGGCTATTTTCTTCGGTCGTGGTACCCTTAGCTGTGCAGAAGATTTTACGCTTGACCATGTCCTATTTATTTATTTTTGGTGTTGCTGCAATTGCCAAGGTTGTCTTCATAAAACCTTTTCCCAGGCCAATTTTGTCGAGAATTTTCACCACACTCTCTTGTAGAATTTTTACTCTTTCATTTTTTAAATTTCAACCTTTTATTTAGGAAGAGTCAATTTTTGCAAGCAGTGAGAGGTGTGGGACCAGTTTCAGTCTTCTACTTATGGCTAACCAGTTCTTCCAGCAGCATTTATTAAACAGAGAGATAATTTTCCCCAGGGCATGCTTTTGTTCGGTTTATCAAAGATCAGATGGTGATACATGGCTGGGTTCATCTTCTCTCTTATTCCATATACCTATATCTCTATTTTTGTGGCATGCTATTTTGATCTCTAAATACTTGTAGTATCACCTAAGGACTGGTAACATAATGGCCCCAGATTAGTTTTTATTTCTAAACATTGTATTGCCTATTCAGATTTTTTTCTGGTTCCATATAAAATGAAGTACTACTTGAAGTTCATATTCTTCTAAGTATGATGTTGGTGCTTTAATAGGGATTGCATTAAATCTGTAGATCACTTTGGATAGTATGGACATTTAACTATGTTCATTCTTTCAAGCCACAAGCATGGTATTTTCTTCTATTTGTTAACATCTTCTGCTATTTCTTTTCTCAGGATTTCATAGTTCTCTTTATAGAGATCATTCACATCCTTTGGTAGATATATTCCCAGTGAATATTAATTTAATTAATACCTATAAAGTGCTTAGAACAGTGCCTGGTCCACAGCAAGAGTTATATAAATGGTGGCTATTACAATTGTTATAGTAAACTAAACACAACTTAATTGCATGAATAATAGATAAAAAGTCTCAAAAATGTCTCAATCCCAATCGTTCATAAAATCTGACATTTTTCACCATTGGCTATAATGAATAAAAGCCAAGGAAACACCCTTCAGTAACGGTGGCATTATTTTTTGTTTGTTTATTTTGTTTTAAAGTGCTATATCAAATTATTATACTTGGAATAATACCAAGTATAGTGTTTTCTAAAACTCAGAAATTAAATCTAAATAAAATAGTAAAACCTTAAGCTTTTTCCAGCTTATAATTGGTTATATATGAGTAGCTGAACTCCCTGATTTTCATAGAAGACCCAACATCTGTGAAAATTCAATGACTATTTTCAAAAGAAACAGACAAGGGTATGATGACAGAGAGAGTTCTGCAGTATAGTTACTGGCCTAATGTAGATGTATAAAATAAAAGTAAAGAAAGAATCACTTGTTTAGGATTGGAATAAATTCTACATAAAATGTGACCTTACTATACTCTGACTTACCTTCAAATAAAACAAATATTTTGGCTTTTACTAAAAAAAAACATTACTGTCAAACGTTTCTCTGTTTAAAAAAATTAGTAGCATTTAAAGGCATACACTAAAACAGAAAAACACTTGATCTTAGTCAAAAAGCATAAAAGATTACAGAGTCAATGAAATTGCTATCAAAATACCAATGTCATAATTCAAAGAATTAGAAAAAATATACTAAATTTCACATAAAATCAAAAAAGATCACAAACAACCAAAACAACTAACAAAAAGAAATCAAATTGGACACATCATACTACCCAAAACAGTAAAACACTGGCATAAAAGTAGACACATAAAATATTACAGTAGAACATAAAACCGAGAAAAAACATACATACCTATGACAAACTTCAATAAAGCAGACAACAATATAGGTTGGAGAAAGGACACCCTATTTAATAAATGGTGCTGGGAAAATAGGATAACTATATGCAGAAGATTAAAACTAGATTCTTGTCTCTCACCATATACAAACTTTGACTCAAGATGATTAAACACCTAAATATAAGACCTGAATCCACAAAAATTCTACAAGAAAACCTAGGGAAAACTATTCTTGACATTGGACTAGGCAAAGAATTTATGACTGCAAACCCCAAAGCAAATGTAACAAAAAATTAAAATAAATGGGACTTAAACTAAAATGCTCCTACAGAGCAGTAGAAAAAACCAACAGAGTAAACAAACAACCTGTATAAAGGGAGACAACTTTTACAAACTGTACGTCTGACAAAGGGCTAACATCCAGAACCTATAATCAAAGATTTCAGCATGACAAAAACAAATGACCCCACAAAAGCAAAAGACATGAGCAGACATTTTCCAAAAGAAGATATATTGTATAAATGGGAAAAAAAAAGAAAAATCCTTAACATCACTAATCATCAGGCAAATGAATACTAAAACCAGAATGAGAGATACTACCTTATCCCTGTCGGAATGGCCATTATTAAAAAGTCAAAAAATAACAGGTGCTGGTGCAAATGTGGTAAAACAGGACCACTTACACTGTTCATAGGAATGTAAATTAGTATAACATCTATGAAAAACAGTATGAAGATTCCTTAAAGAGCTAAAAGTAGACCTACCATTTTATCCAGCAACCCCACTGCTATATCTACCTAAAGAAAAATAAGTCATTATATTAAAAAATACCTGCATGCCAATGTTTTATTACAGTATAATTCACAATTGCAGAGATATGGAATCAACCCAAGTTACTAGCAACTAATGAGTATAAAAAGAAAATATGAACTCTACATACCATGGAATACCATTCATAAAAAGAATGAAATAAAGTCTTCTGCAGCAATTTGGATGAAACTAAGGTACATTATCTTAAGTAAAATTTCTCTGGAATGGAAAAACAAATAGTGCATATTTTCACCCTTAAGAGGGACCTATGCTTTTGGAATGTATGGTCATATAGAGTGTTATTATAATGGACATTGGAAACTCAGAAGGCGGAAAGTGGGTGAGGGTGAAGTATGAAATATTACCTAATGAGTACACTATTTGGGTGACAGATCAATTGAAAGCCTAGACTTTTCCACTATACAATTCGTCTATATAACAAAACACACTTGTACCCTCTAAATCCACTGACATTTCAAAAAGTATTAAAAATTTAAAAATTTTTAGAAATGGTAAAATATTTAAAAGAGACATCTAAAAATAAGAAGAAATGCATAAATGGCTGGTAGTTCACATTATAAAGATCTTTTAAGTAGAGAGTTGTCAAAATAAAGATAGTAACTAAGAAGAGTATAATGCGTACACAATTGATGGGTAATCCAAAAGTCTAGCCTAGGAATAGAGATTCCAATATATAGTGATAGTCTTTAAACAAAGAAAGTAAAAGAAATTCAAATGTAACCTAATAGTCAAGAGGAAAAGACAATAAAATTAAAAATTTCCTTGAATGAGAGAATAGCCTCAACAATATTATCTGCAAAGTTTAGAATTACCCTTCCTGAGAAAAACTTTCCCAGGATTGTAACTCAGTCAGCTATAGGCTGGAACGTATCAAAAGTATCATATTAAACACTGTTGGAACATAACAAAAGTATCATATTAGACACTGTGGAAATGGTAAGGACATATATATTTGCTTACATTTGATAGAAAACTAAAATATCCTAAAAGCACATGTGATCAGATAAACCTTAGTCAATTAAGGAGACACTTGGATAAATAAATGGTCACATCTAAAAGGCCTTAACCCCTCCTGAGGTTAACTATTGACCCAAGTGATTTTTCTAGACTGTCAAGTGGGGAAAGAGATTTCTTTACTTGTTTTCCTTCAGCTTACTTAGTGGTGCAAAATCACTAAATCAATTTTTACAATTAAGGTTTATTTAATTGTCATGTATTTACACTAATGTTTTCACGTAAGGATTTGAAACAAAGTGGTGCAAGTAAAATAGAATATCAACAATATAATTCTGTGGAATTTTGATGTTCTGCTTAACATGAAAATAAATTAGGGCATCAACTACTTTAAATAATATTAAGAATGGGTTGATAACCTTTCATAAAAAAAAGAAGCCTATTTATTTAGTTAGTTTAAACAGAGTCTCACTTCATCACCCTCAGTAGAGTGCTAGGACATCATAGCTCACAGAAACCTCAAACTCTTGGGCTCAAGTGATTCTCTTGTCTCATTCTCCCAAATAGCTAGGACTACAGGCACTCTCCACAACACCTGGCTATTTTTTAGAGACTACGTCTCGCACTTGCTCAGGCTGTTCTTGAACCTGTGAGTCAGGCAATCCACCTGCCTCAGCCTCCCAGAGTGCTAGGATTACAGGTGTAATCCATTGCACCTGGCCTTAAAGAAGCCAATTTTTCACTTTTTTGAAAAAAAACCAGGAGATTTGGAAGAGATGTTTTATGGGAGGAGGACTTAGGGATCCACAGTACATCAAGGCATAAAGGCCACTACCAAATCCAAGTAAGCCAAAAAATGTGACATTGGCTCAAAGATCAGCTAAGGAAAATTTCAAATGTCTTTACCAAGAGGTCTGATTTACCATGTCATAAGGATTTTTACCTTCCTTTATACTTAATTTATTTTTAGGGTTGTAAAACTAGAGACACCAGATCAAATTTGGTAACTGAGCTTTTTTTTTTTAAACTTGAGCATGAGGTGCAAGGACAAAGTTATTCACTCTTATTGTTGAATATGAGATGTCCTAGTCCAATATTTCCTGGGCCAAGTGTTATATGGAGTATAACGAAAATAGCATACTATTTAGAGAGTGATGAAAATATTCCAAGTGAATGTTTTAAGAAAAAAAACCTTCTATCTCCAGCCCTAAAGAAATGAAACATCCACATTCTAAGCACTCTAATTTTAATCTACTATGGTTTAGAACTGTATTCACTCAAACGCTCAAATAGGCATTTATTATTTACACAGTTATGCACGGTTTATTAATTTTAAATGGTCTTATAAAGTATCAGTATTAATTCTTTCTCACTTAAGCTTAGGTGAATTAAGAAGTAATAACAAAAGAAATCTTTCTGTCACAACAGGATTCACCAAAGGCTTCTAATAATTGAAATATCTTCTATCGTACTTGAATACTATTATGTGCTTAACCAGGGAAGGTAGACAGATAGAGCTAAACTATCTGGAGTATATTGCCAACTACAGAAAAACCAAAATTGAAAGTAAGAGTTATATAAAATTATAAGGTAAGAAATGGGATAAATCAACTTAAATTTAACTTGTCAGGCATACACCTACTTTACAAAACCATACTACATAACCAAACACTGGAGTATAAATGACTCCAAAAGTATTGCATAAAATTAAATGAGTAAGAAAATATTTAAGCTTCAGGCAGGGGTGTACAACCTTTTTTTTCCTCTGCCATACATTAAACAAACAAATGCTAAAGAAAGCTGATTAGCAAAAAAGGAGATCCATACATACTTTTTTTGTGATTTCTGACAACATAGATAAGCAAAAAATTCCTCATAAAATCAGCACATATCCTGAGGGCTCCAAGTTGGACACCCTGCATAGAAATGCAAGGTATCATTACAATAAAGTGAGTAAAAATTATTAGGTGAATACTATCTACTAGGTACTATGGTAAATATATTAGAGACTTTCTAAATAATTAAGTCCTTTAATATAAACAGAATCCTTATAAAGTGTATATTAGTTAATAATACATCTACATGACTTGAAGAAGAGCCTTTGAGGCTCAGAAAGATTAGGAGACTTACTCAAAGTTACAAATTACAGCAACATAAATAGCAGAGCCAATATGAGAATCTAAGTATTTTTGAACTCACCTCCTCTATAAATTATTCTAACGAATTCTAACTTCTCCTTTGTATTTAGTTCTTCAATATGTGTTAGCTACATTTTCTAAGAAAGCTAAATTAATCTATCACTCAAGTTTTCTATCATGTGTTCTACATTTTGCTATAAGATTCTTCAAAGTAGACATTATTTATCCAATTCATCTAATCATTATTACCCTAAAAAGCAAGAAGGAAACTTTTCAGTGGACCAAAATCTAAGCTAAGGTCCTTGAAATAAAGAAAATAAGCAAGATCATATTGAAGATGGAAAACCGCCTAAATCCTGTAACACAGCAAGAAAAGCCTTACTCTTTGAAATGAAAATACACACACACACACACACACGATTAGACAATATACATAAGAGGAATACCCAAGGGGAGATAAACACAAGGAGATATTCAATAGCATTATTAATTAAAAAAAAAAAGCATGTTAAATATTGGCATGGGAAGGTGGACCAAGATGTCAAACTAAAGACATTTATACAACATTCTTGGTAAAATTTGGGAGAGAGGACTTCATCCACGTCTAGGTGGAGTGTCCTGCCAAGAAACATTGTTACAGGGACACAGACAATTGCTAAGGAGAAGGCTATGAGCAATGGAAAATTGTCAAAGAAGGTGGGGTTCTAGGTGCATGCAAAGGCTGGCCAGCCCTTTGGAGGAGGACTAAAGACAGGGAAGGCCTGTCCTGCACGGGTTTTTTTTTTGTGTGTGTGTTTTTTTTTCTTGGACTTGGTTGCTCATAGGAGCTACCTTGGGAGGGCTTAAGTGAGTAAGCAAGCTTGAACAGTGCCCAGCAGCCAGGATTGAACCACCAGGCACAGTATAATTCCTATTGACTTGGCTGCCAGCAGGGTGCTGCCATTTGAAAGGGCCACTGGGGAGAAACAGCCCTCAGTGATCCAGGTTGTGGCTGGCTCAGTATGCTTGCTGAGCTCCAGCACTCACTGTCTACCCTTGGTGGATGTGTATGGTGACTCCCACATCCTCAAGAAACCTTATTGCAGCCAAGAGGCATTTTAGAAGGTTGAGGCATGTCTCCTAAAAAGTCTGGTGACAGCTTCAGGCTCCCAACCCTGTGGGTACTGAACACCAGCAAAGTAAACATGCCCTAATTGAAGGCAAATAAATCAGGAAGACAAAATTGTCTCCTCCACAATTAGATAGTGGCTCTTGCCTCTATCTTATATAGTGGAAACATCATGATTGCTTTGCACCACCAAACCCTGGAGCACCACCTGGTGTAGAGGAAATATATTCCATGATATACATATTTTGTATATTTTTTAACTGTTGTTTTGTTATGTTTTTTTTTTCATTTTCACTTTCTTCAATACAATTCACTTTCTTCAGTATCATTTTTTGCTATGGATTTTCTGTCCATGTTTTTTGTTCTTTTCTATTCCTCTCCTCTTTTCATTATTGTAGTAGAGATATTGCTAATTTTCTCAACATTCCCTCATTAATTTCTCAAAAAGTAAGATATCCCTCTTTCTTTTCCAATTTGTATAATTTTATTTATTTATTTTTATTATTATTTATTTTTCTTTTGTCTGGACTGTTTTGCTCTAGTTTATTCTGTATTTCATTTATGGGATACAGCATTGCTCTGAGGCCTGGGATGGGGTCCATGAAAGTGGCCTAGCTAAAGGAGGCCTTGAGCCCCTGTTCTAGGGTATTCTATCTTTGGACTTTTGATGAAGGACTGTATTGGTAAGTCCCCATTGTGACACAGTGCTGATTTTCTTCCATATATTCTGGAGGTGGGGTCATGATTTTGCTGAGGCTGGTAAGGAGTTCCTGACCTCAGGGAAACCATCTGCCCTAGCCACCCAGAGTCTTGAAATGTGCCCTACTGAATACCACTATTACTCCTGCATTTCTCTTTCCATCTTTCTCCTCTAATTTTATTCATTTTTTATACTTTCTTTTTCTTTGTTTTCCTTTCTCACACTTTACATTCATCTTCTGTTTGTCCGTATTCCAAAAGTTCACTTTAATACCTAAGGACACAGACAAGGAAATTTAAGGAGAAGAAAGAAGTGGGAATAAAAAGTAGAAGAAGAAAATGAACAAGAAGAAAACACACATAAAGAGAAAAAAATTATGCAACACAAAAAAACAGAATAGGTCACCCCCTCAAAGGGATCGTGAGATAGTTACTATAGAGGATCCCATATGTACAGGATCATGCATATGACAGAAAGGGAATTTGCAATATGGATGGCAGAAATGATGAAGGGGATTAAAGAGAAAGTGGAAAACTACCAAAAAAAAAAAAAAAAACTCAAACAATGACCCAAGAAATGAAAGCCATGATGAATAAGAGTGCATATATCAGAGGTACACAAATTGAAGAAATCACTCAGAGAATTTAAAAATGCACCAGAAACTATCAATAACAGATTAGATCATGGAGAAGAAAGAATCTCAGAGCTAGAAGATAAGACACTTGAGTTAACTCAGGCATTTAAAGAGGAAAAAAATAAAAGAGTAATAGCAGAGCAATTATATAGAAAATTATAGGAATTAACAAAGCATTCAAACATATGAATTATAGGTATTCCTAAGGGAAAGAAGAATGACCCAAAGGAATTGAAGCCCTAGTGGAGGATATCATAAATGGGAATTTCTCAAGCATCCCCAAAGAATCTGTCTCCATTTAGATGGATATCAAACCATGGCTCATCTCAATACAAACAGACCATCTGCTAGACACATTGTAATGAAGCTAGCCATCATCAAAGGAGAAAAGTCTGTAAGCAGCCAGGACTAAGCACCAATGGCCAACAGAGGCACATCCATCAGGGTGACAGAGGATTTTTCAGCTAAATTTTTTCAACGTGGAAGATGGTGGTCATCTACCTTTAACTGTCTTAAACAAAACAATTTTCAGTGCAAGATTCTTTATCCTGATAAACTAAGCTTCAAATGCCATAAAAATATCAAATCTTTTACTGACATAAAAACATTGAGGAAATTTTCTATGATAAGACCATCTCTGCAGAAAATACTCAGACATATTCTCGACAGTCACCATCATAATAGACCCCCAGAAAGTAGACACCCAGAAACTAAAGGACAAAACCTACATTCCACAAGTGAGCAAGAAATACAACAAAGCAATGGGCCTTCACAAAATAAGGCAAATGGAAGTCCATCATACTTATCAATTCTCTAAATATATGTGAATGTCTTGCATTGAAGAGGCTTAGACTGGCTGACTAAAAAAAAAGCATAAGCCATATATTTTGTCTTCAGGAAACACATCTAAACTCGAAAGACAAAATAACAATGAGGGTGAATGGCTGGGGGAAAACAATATTTCAGGCACATGGAAATGAGAAAAAAGATAGGTCACAATTTGATTTTCAGATACAAGTGGATTGAAAGAAAAAAGTTAAGGAAGACAAAGATAGTCACTATATATTGGTCAAGGAAACAATATAAGAGAATGTTCTGCTTCTAAATATACATGCACCCAACTTAAATGCTCCAAGATTTATGAAACAAACACAAATTTGTCTGAACAATATGATATCCTACAACCCCATAGCAGCTAGGAACATTAAGACCTCTCGTATTTCTCAGCTTTCCTTGTTTTTGATGATGTTAGCAATTTGAGGAGTGCTGGTTAGTAAATTTCTGCCTGCAGTCTTCTCTCCGTGACTCCTTCAGTGTAATCAGTTCAATATTCTGGCACAGCCCTGTGACTCTCAGTTGAAGACCTTTAAATTAGGTGGGTCACTCCAGTGGAGTTAACTGTTTCACCTGGCAATTCACAAGCATGGCACCTTGACATCTGCTGACTGACCTCCTGATGGGATCCATCATGGAATGAGAGGAAAATGTCCCATTATTATATTTCCTAAGAAGTTTTTTGGCTCAATCACAAGTTTATTCTTTTTGGTGGGCTTTCAAATCATTTGGTGAGGTTCCTCCATAAAAAATACTTATTGGGGGCAACCAGGTGCAGTGAGACTGGGGGGAGAAGACTCTGGACATCTCTGACTAGTGGGATCTTCCCAGAGAAATCCCTTTGGGGACACAGGGAGACAGTGAGAGTCTTCTGGACCCAAGGAGGAAGATAAAGACAGTGGAGAACTGGCAAGTGGTAGTGCATTTGTTTGGTTGGAGGCTGACCACAGCTGTAACTATAGGAATAGAGAGATTGTAACCAGGAAAAGCCTTACCTGTGGGCTGTTTTTTTTTTTTGGGGGGGGGGACTTAGGCACTCGATTGAACTTTCTTAGGAGATCCTGGGTGAGAGTGTGGATGATATTGAGCATTGTCTAGTGCCCCAGACTGAGATATTGAGCTGGAAGGGAGCTAATACTGTTTAGCTGTGGGCTGCCCACACTGCCCCTGTGGGAAAACTGCCCCTGTAGGCTTTGCCTTCAGGGTCACAGTACGAGGATCGGCTAGGAGATCTTGGGCAAGTAACTTAGTGACTGAGAAGCCCAAAGGCAGAGACTGAGATGCTGGGTTAGAGCAGAGATCTCAGTGTTTGGCAAATTACAGCCTTGGCCCTCAGGGGCATAGAGTGAGACTGATTTTGGCACCCTAGATAAGTGGGCAGCCACTTCAGGAGAGATCCTGGTGACAAGTGCTTTCCTGGGAAAGCCTCTGCTTAGTCAAGGATAATAGTTTAAAGGGTTTTTTAAGTGGGCTGAGGAGACATTTAGGTTCTCAACCCAGCAGGGATTGAGAAATCAGCAGAGGCCTCCAATCACCATCTGATACAGCTGTATCAGCATTGTGATTAACATATGTCATACTGCAGAAGATCACCTGTTGCCTGGACAATATTCACCAAGATATATATACTGTTCGGGGTTTTGTTTTTGTTGTTTTTTTTTTTTTAACTTCAACTTTTTCCCTCTAGATTTTCCTTTTTTTCTTTTTTCTTTATCTTTGCTTTCTTCATTTTTCTAGTTTAAATACAATTTTCCATTGTTGCTTTCTTTAACAATTAGAACTACATTTTTGCTAGTATTTCTGCCCCTATTATTTGATTTCCCCGCCAATTTTATCAGGTAAAGGTTTTTGTTTGTTGTTTTGGTTTGATTTATAGTATTTTTTTAAATTTATTTTTAAGTCATTTGTACATAGATCATACATACATTTATGCCATTATGGGATTCGTTGTGTTGATTATTCAGGTGTAGAACACAAATGTCTTAATGCTGTAATTGGGTAAATGAGGTGAAAGCTATGTTGATTAGTAGCATGTAAGCACTCCAATTTGTACAGATTTATAGCATTTTTGTCTTTCCTCTCTACCTGAGGAGGTGGGGTACTGTGTCTGAACAGGCTGGCAAAGAGCTGCTGACCTCAAGGAAACAAGCCAACCCAGCACCCTAGAGGTTGGGGATTTTTAAGGTTGGGTCAAAGTACCCTACCATACACTTCTATTACTACTATCTCCCTCTTTCCAAGCCTCTGCTCTTTTCTCAATATTCCCTTTTACTCACCCCTCTCCTTGCCTTTTTTTCTTTCTTTTTAAATCTTTTTTTCTGCTCTTGCTCTTCAATCTTCTCATCCTTCTGGTACTATACCAAAAGGACTCATCAAAACCTTAGGCCAGAAGCCCGGTAAGTGAAAGAGCTATAGGAAGTGAAAGGAAAAATAGGGCAAGCAAACAGACAAAAGAAAACACTCATGAGGAAGAATCAGCAAAAAAAACCTGGCAATATGAAATGCCCGCCCAGAGCAACTGGCCTAAGGCACTGAGAGGGAGCTACTCCAGAGGATTCCACCTATAAAGAAATGATAGAAATGACAAAAGGGGAACTTTAAATATTGATGATGAAAACATTGAAGGAAATTGCTGAGAAAGTGGAAAATAACCAAAAGGAAATACAAAAAGAGAATCAAATAAGAGATTAACCTTATGAAGAATATAGAAAAGATAGCAGAGCTGAAGGAATTGAAGCAGTCTATTAGGGAACTTAAAGATGCAATAGAAAGTTATCAACAACAGACTAGACCATGCAGAAGAAAGAATCTCTAGAGGTAGAGGACAAAGCTATTGAGATATCTCACATAGTTTAAGAGGCAGAAAAAAAAAAAGAGAGAAAGCAGAACGTTCATTGACAGAATTATGGGACTTTATGAAGGGTTCAAACATGTGAGTTATAGGTATCCCAGAAGGGGAAGAAGAAGATCTGGGAGGAATGAAAGCCATATTAGACAATATTATAAATGAAAATTTCCCAAATGTCACCAAAGATTCTGACATACTCCTTTCAGAGGGATATCAGACCCCAGGTCACCTCAACCCTAATAGAGCTTTTCCAAGGCACATTGTGATGAACCTGTCCAAAATAAAGACAAAAGAAAACATTTTGCAAGTGGCCAGGAATAAGCACCAATTGACCTATAGTGGCAAATCCATCAGGGTGACTTCAGACTTCTCTAATCAAACTTTTCAAGCCAGAAGACAATGGTCATCTGATACCTTTAATCTACTTAAACAGAACAACTTTTGCCCAGAATTCTATAGACCGCTAAACTAAGCTTTAAAATTTATGGAGAAACCAAATCTTTTACTGATATGCAAACATTGAGGAAATTTGCCACAACAAGACCAGCTCTACCAGAAATACTTCAATCTGTTCTACACAATGACCATCGCAAGGGATCACCAGCAAAGTAAGCACCCAGAATGCACCTAGTTTTCACAATGATGCAAAAGACAAAACTAAGCAATGATTTTCATAAAATAAGATGAACAGAATGTTACCTCACTTATCAATTATTTCAATAAAAGTTAATGGCTTGAACTCCCCACTGAAGAGGCACAGATTGGATTGAATTAAAAAACACAAGCCATCCATTGGCTGTTTGCAGGAAACAGACTTAGTCCCAAAAGACAAATTAAAGCTCAGAGTTAAGGGTTAGAAGACAATTTTCCAGGCAAATGGAATTCAGAAGAAAAGAGGAGTTGCAATCTTATTTTCAGATACATGTGGATTTAAAGCAGCTAAAGTCAAAAAAGACAAAGATGGTCTCTTCATATTGGTCAAAGGAAAAATACACCAAGAAGACATTTCAATTCTAAATATTTATGTACCCAAGTTAAATGCTCATAGATTCTTGAAACAGACGTTACTTTGTCTCAGCAATATATCCTATAACACTATAATAACAGGAGACTTTGACACTCCTCTCATAGAGCTAGACAGATCCTCTAAGCAGAAATTAAACAAAGATATAAGAGGCTTAAATGAGACCATAGAACAACTGTTCTTCATAGTCATATATCGAACACTCCATCCTAAAGATAAAGAATATATGTTCTTCTCATTGTCCCATGGAACATTCTTCAACTCCAACAAAAACGTTCAAACCCACACAAAGACTTGGAAATTAAACAATCTTATGCTGAATATGTGTGCAGGAAGAAAAAGAAAAAGAAATCATAAGTTTCCTTGAGCATACCAACAATGAAGACACAAAATCTGTGGGATACAGCAAAAGCAGTCCTGAAAGGAAAATTTATCACTTTAGAAGGCCTCATTAGAAAAACAGAAAGACAGCACATCAACAAACTTGCAAGCCATCGAATGGAATTGGAAAAGGAAGAATAATCTGTCTAAACCCAGCAGAAGAAAAGAAACACCAAAATTAAATCCGAGATCAATGAAATTGAAAACAAAAGAATCATTCAGAAAATGAATGAAACAAGGATTTTTTTGTTGTTGTCTTCAATTATTTTATTTATTTATTTATTTCATTAAATCATAGCTGTGTATATTAAAGCAATTATGGGGTACAATGTGCTGGTTTTGTATACAATTTGAAATACTTACAAGGAGTTGTTTTTTTTTTAATAAATAAAATTGATAAAACTTTGGCCAGACTAACTAGAAATAAAAGTGTAAAATCTCTAATAACCTCCATCAGAAATGATAAAGGGGAAATAACAAATGATGCCACAAATATACAAGAGATTATGTCTGAATATTACCAGAAACTCTATGCACAGAAATTTGACAATGTGAAGGAAATGGATCAATATTTGGAATCACTCCCTCTCTCTAGACTTAGCCTTGAAGAAATAGTTCTCCTGAATAGGCCAATTTCAAGTTCTCAGATCAAAGAAACAATTAAAAATCTCCCAATAAAAAAATGCCCTGGTCCTGACAAGAATTCTATCAAATCTTCAAAGAAGAGCTTATTCCCATACTGCAGAAATTACTTCAAAAAATTGAGGAGGAAGGAATCTTCCCCAACACGTTCTACAAAGTAACACCATCCTGATACCAAAACCAGGAAAAGACCTAACTAAAACAGGGAACTTCAGACCAATTTCACTAATGAATATAGATGCAAAACTTGTCAACAAAATCCTAGCCAAAAGATTACAGCTTATCATCAAAAAAGTCATACATCATGATCAAGTAGGTTTCATCCCAGGGATGCAAGGTGGGTTTATTATATGCAATTCCATAAGCATTACCCACCATATTAACAGAAGCAAAAACAAAGACCATATGATCCTCTCAATAGATGCTGAAAAAGCATTTGATAAAATCCAGCATCCTTTTCTAATTACAATGCTGAAGAGTATAGGCATAGGTGGCACATTTTTAAAACTGATCAAAGCTACCTATGACAAACCCACAGCTAGTATCTTACTGAATGGAACTAAACTGAAAGCTTTTCCACTTAGAACTGGAACCAGACAAGGGTGCCCTCTGTCGCCATTACTATTTTAGCTAATACAATTATTAGATGGCAACAAGGGGACAGAGGAGTTCTAGCACATACTTAGCCAAGACAAGGAAATAAAGGGCATCCAAATGGGAGCAGAGGAGGTCAAACTCCTTATTTACTGATGATATGATCTTATACTTAAAGAACTCTGAATACTCAACCACAAGACTCCTGGAAGTCATCAAAAAATACAGGAATATCTTAGGATATAAAATTAATGTTCACAAGTTAGTAACCTTTCTATATGCCAATAACAGCCAAGATGAGAAGTGAATTAAGGACACAACTCTTTTCACTATAGTTCCAAAGAAAATGAAATACTGAGCCAGGCAGGATTCTGAGCCAAGATGGCGATCTGTAGCCAGTTTTCCGCAGAGGTTCCAGTCCAGAAGGAGAGTTAAAGGAGAGAAACTCAGCAAGAAAGCTGATGGTTTGGATCTGAGCCAAAAGAAAAGGTCAAAGAACGCACATCAACCCTGCTGGGGTGACCTGAGACCCCGAGGACACAAACAAAAAGGTACAATACAGAGCACATCACCAAGCAGATGGGAGTCCTCTCCTCCATGAGAGCGGCTGGCAGTATACTCCACACCTCCATACAAACAAGCGAGCAGAGTTCAGATGTCCTCCCACTCTACCCCACAGGAGAGAACCTCTAAAAACCAGACCAACTTCCCCTACTAGGGTGCCATGGCGCTCTCCCACCAGGTATAAAACTATATATACTCTCTACCTGCAAGTTAGAGTTCCTGGTATTCCCCTCCACTCTCACCCTGAGGTCTGGAGGCCTGTCCCCCACAGAGCCCAGATTCTTGGAGATTTTCTCAAGGGGTGTGGATGGGGCTCGGACTGTTGCTGATCTGTGCTAATTTTCCAGATCGGGAATGGTGAGAGGGGAGTGAGCCGAGAGGAGACCCTGCTGGAAGGAAGGTCTCCTGAGGCACAAGGCAGCAACTAGCTGCAGGAACAATAGCAGGAGAGCTCGCACCCCTGGGGATGTTTTCAGGAGACACTCCCAGTCTTCTGGGCGGCCAAGGGAAGCAGGTGGCCAAGGGGAAGCAGGCGGCTTCTCCGGTGGTAGCCACTGGCAGAGCGGACTGGCAAACAAGGTGTGTGAAGGATATGCCTTAGGCGATACCAGCCAGGACAGAGCACAGGGCCTAGAATCCTCACAGAGAGGCTGCTTTGCTTACCTTCAGACTAACCTGGCCCTCAGGGGATGAAAGCTGAGAGAAAGCTCTGGAACTCACAGACTGAGTCAGACCTATCTGCAGCCCCAGTTTGATCAGGGAAAATAGCCTTGATAGAAATAAATTCTGCGAACTTGTTCTGTTCCAGCAGCAACATCAATCAGGGACAGGGCTGGAACCTAGTGAATTGCCCCAGCCCCTATCAAGTACCCAGGTTATCAGGCCTCAACTCCCCCTGCCAAACAGTGACAGGGAGTAGTGGGCTGGTTGAGGAGCCACAGAACTCATTGTGACCCAGGCAGGTGCAAACCTCTGGAGCAACTGCTCATTGGAGGAAACTGGATCACAAATGTTACCACTGACTGGGTGTGACAGAGGGGCAAGGTGGGGAAGGAGGCATCAACCTTCCCAGACGAATCTACTTGCTGGGGGAGGTGGGGGCACTCTCCTGAGCTCACAGAGCACCAGAGTGAATTATACTAGAGCATCCAGCAGATCCCTGCTATCTAGTTGCCAGAGACTTTTTAACTCTTCCATTTGAGATTGGTGCTGGCTAGGACAATTGGTTGGGACCTCTTCAACTGGGCCAATCACCCGAGGACTTTCCAAAGTGGTACCCTGTGTGTGGTAGTGGGAAGGTTTGATTTGGCTTTTTCAATTGTTGCCTGTGGGGGGTGCGGTGACTTAACTGCTAGTGTTCCTTCACAGCAAAGATTCCAATCCAGAGTAACAGATTCTCTAGGGTAAGACAAAGACTAGCTGAAAATAAGACAGAGCCACTTAACCCCACCACACCAAGAAGGTCCCCAGTTTCACAAGCAGTAGCTCTCTATAAGTCCTTGGCAAAACTGTAGGGGAGGACTGGTCAATCACTACTCCTAGAACTCCCAGCCCAAATTCTCCTTATCCACTCATCCAGCCAAACAGTGTAAAATTAATCATGGGGCGGAATGAACGGAAAAGCTCTGGAAACATGAACAACCAGACTAGGTCAACCCCCCCAAGGAATAATTTGGTGGACACAAGTGAGGATCCTATGCAAAAACAGATGGCTGAGATGTCAGAAATCTAATTCAGCATTTGGATTGCAAACAAGATCAATAAAATAGAGGAAAAGGTGGATTTAGAAATTCAGGGTGCATTTCAAAAATTGTCTCAAGAAGTCAAGGAATTCAAAAGATCAAATGACCAAAGATTTTGACAGATTGAGACAAGAAGTTGCAGTCCTCAAAGATCTGAGAAACAAAGTATACTCCCTCAGCAATAGAATGGAGCAAGGAGAAGAAAGGATTACTGACATGGAAGACAAAGCTATCAAACGCTCCCAAACCTACAAAGAGATAGAGACATGGAAGGCAAAAACAGATCATTCTCTCAGACAGCTCTGGGATAACTTGAAGAAAACCAACATTCGACTTATAGGGATACCTGAAAACACTGAAGTGGCGTCACAAGGCACAGACTCTCTTCTCTATGAGATTATGAAACACAATTTTCCAGACATGCCAGGAGATTCTGAAATTCAGATAGCAGACAGTTTTAGAACACCAGCACGACTCGACCCAAATAAAACATCCCCCAGGCACATCATAATTAAGTTCACTAAAGTTAATATGAAGGAGAAATTTCTGAAAGCAGCAAGACATAAGAAATCTATAACCTACAAGGGGAAGAATATTAGAATAACTGCAGATCTCTCTGATCAAACCCTTCAAGCGAGAAGAGAAAGGACATCGGTTTTTAATCTCCTAAAACAAAATAACTTTGAACCCAGGATCTTGTATCCAGCTAAACTGAGTTTCATTTATTATGGAGAAATGAAATACTTTAATGACATCCACATGTTCAAGAAATTTGCCATAACTAAACCAGCTCTCCAAAATATTCTCAGACCTATTCTCCATAATGACCAGTGTAATCCTCCAACGCAAAAGTAAACTCATCCAGAAATTTTTATCAAAGTCCAACTCACAGAACAACAAAAGGAATAAAAGTGTCCACTAGATTTTCTCAAGATTTATCATTGGTTTCAATTAATGTGAATGGTTTAAACTGTCCTCTAAAGAGGCGTAGGTTGGCTGACTGTATACAAAAACTCAGGCCAGATATCTGCTGCATACAAGAGTCTCACCTTACCTTAAAAGATAGATATAGACTCAAGGTGAAGGGATGGTCATCTATATTCCAGGCAAAAGGTAAACAGAAAAAAGCAGGCATTGCAATCTTATTCACAGATACAATAGGCTTTAAACCAACCAAAATTAGGAAGGATAAAGACGGATATTTCTTATTTGTTAAAGATAATACTCAATACGATAAGATTTCAATTATTAATATTGATGCACTCAACCAGAATGCACCTCAATTTATAAGAAAAACTCTAATAGACATGAGTAACTTGATTTCTTCCAGCTCCATAGTAGTTGGAGATTTTAAT
>CAUYON010116826.1:0-29035 GCA_963573935.1 Arctocebus calabarensis
CACTTAAACACCATATTGTTATTAGATGATCTTCTTACTCTGAAATCTCTAACTAAGCAGATTCCAAATCCATCAAGGCAGAAGAGTAAGGGCTAAATGGGAGTGCTCCCACGGTATCAGCTGTCAGACTCTTCATAGCTATAAACATGCTTTACTTTGAGGCTATTGGTTCACAAAAGGCCAGGATAAGGTTTTCCCTGCACTACTCAAAGGGGAAATAAATACCAAAGCCATTTTTTTTTTTTAACGAAAGAAGGCCAGCAAACCTGTAGCAGTGAATGTCATAGGAGTGATCAATAAAAAGTTCATTTAAGAAAGGAAAATTCTTAGCCCAAATCAATAGGAGTGAACATTTTACTATACCTATAGCTTAGTTCTGTATTTTTTTAGAAGTTCAGTCTTTACACATCTTGTTCTTGGAGTAATGATGAGTGGGTAGAAAAATAAGAGCTGTGGTTCGGTGGTCCTATGGAAACTCTGCAGACGGTACATATGACATTGAGTCAATAATGCTGAAGCTTAGTCCCCTTCCTCGGCTAATGGTGTCTAAATTAACTGCATGGATCCTCCCACGGCATAGAAAAGACTCAAAGCAAGGAGGGTGATTTTCAGATCAAACAACATTAATATGTGAGCACAGATTAAATAAAAGTATGGGAAATTGAATCAAAGAGAAATAGACCTGTGACAGGATCGTATCTCTCAAGCCCTGGAATGGCTATTTAACTGACTTTCTTGTGTGGCTCATCTATTGGCAGTCCCCAAAAAGCAGATCCATAAATACTGTCATCAGTAGTGGCAGCAGCCTCATGAAAGAAGCGTGAGGCTTGGCCAAGGGACTACTTTGAAGGGGGTGGACGCTCATTGCAATGTGTTGTTTTTGGTATATTGGTTACAACAGTCTTGTGGCTGAGTACTCAGGCTTTCTATAGTGAGAAGAGTGAGCCACCACATTGGAAAACAGTGGATTAAATAGTCGCTCATGATTTCATTTCATTGTCATCACAACACTGGAAAGCCTGAAACGACCCGGACACTGAGCCCTTCTTTTTCTCTTTAAGTTAATGATGTGGGTTCATGACGTAGCCAGCTTCCTGGGCAACCCACAAGATGGAGAGCGAGGTCAACCCTTGAGGGCCCAGAGATCTATGAGACAACCAAGACTTTCACTGGTCCCTTTAAGTGATTGACTTGACTCCTTAGCTGGGCATAACCGTTTCAGGCAGACCACTTACTGGACACAAAACCAGTGGGACGAGGCTGAATGTCTCACACCCACCAAACATGCTATTCAGTTCTCCTTGCAGGGGTTTTCTGCCATTCTTCACACCTCACTCCAAGGAACCATCCTGTGTCTATAAAGTCACACTTTAATTACCTGATTTTTTTCCTCTTGTTAACTGAAAGTAAACTGATCTGTGTGTAGTATGGGGACACTCAATGGAGCACAAATGGGCTTTCATTTTAAACAGAAGGACATTTTTTCTATAACATTCTTCTTCTCTTTTTTCTACAGAGCAAGAAAAAAAATTTTTTCTTTGTTGAAAAGAAAGAAGATTTCTAATGTCTGTCAATTCAAACTCAAGGTGGAATTCTTCACATGATCAGTCCTGGTGATATTTACTTCTTTTTAAAAGAAATTGCTCTCCTCTTTTCCAGAGCCCAGGAGGTTCCAAAGAACATAAATCTAAGGGCTCTTGCAAACAGTGAAAAATCTGAAATCTTTAACAAGATGTGAATTCCAAGCTTTATGACCCATAGTCACCAGTTTTTACCCAGAATCTACTCAACTGCTTGGCATCATGAAAAGTTTTGTAGTTTACACTGCCTCTCCCCAGCATTTTTGCATTCTAAAATTATTTTGTCAGTCTCGGTTCATTAATACTTAATGTGTTGTGGAATTGAAATGAACTTTTAGAGAAAAAAAATCCCTTCAATGTGCAGATGAAGTGCCCGGCACCCCAGGAAGGATACAGTCTGCCCAAGTCACATAGAGGCCAGTTCTGCCACTGATTAACAGATTCAGCCTTCCTCGGTTTTTTGTCTAGGAATCCCCCCGCCCTCCCTCCGCCCCAGAACTTTGCAGCTTACCGAATGTTTATTTATGACATCCCTGGTCAAACTGCCATCCCCTGAGGTTTGGCATCTGGGGCAGCCAAGGATAGGAGTTGCTACTCTTCCTTCTCCCAACCCTGAAACAAGCGTGGACAGAAGTAAGGAAGAGTGAGCTCCAAATCCTAGTGCATAGGAGGAGGCCTGGGAAATTTCTGGCTCCACTGGACCACTGTGGTTTGCTCTATGGATAAAAATCCCTAGAGTCTCTTGTTTGGGGAATCCATCCCTCCTGTCCTGCCTTTTCACTGACCAGTGCATCCAAAATATGCTATCTTGTTCTCGGTCTCAACTAAAACGTAATAAACTGGTACCTTTGTGGAATTCAATTCAGAAACGGGCATGCACAAGGAGGGGACATAGTGTCCTTTTAGCCCTGGAGGTAAAGGGCTTGGCTTTGTATTGCAAGACAAATGTTTAATGAGTCCATGATGAATGTATCAATTCTGGGGGTCCTAGAAGTTGCCACAATTAGAACAGTAGGCATAGTGAGGATGCTGTATGTACATGGGGACCTGCTTTCAAAGAGCTTAGAATTTAGTTGGCGAGATAGGACCACAAGTGAGTGAGGGGGGAGATCAAGGTAGAGTATATTGACAGTTATGTGCTAATTGTGTCAGAAAGAGTAAGTGCAAAATGAGCTAAGGAGGAAGCAGTTTACTAATGTGCTAGGCTAATCAAGGAAGGCTTCATGGAAGAGGAGGAGAAATCTGACCACATCCTAAAGGATAGAAAGGATTTGACTGGTATGTGTATGGTGGTGGAATTGAGAAGTGCTTTAAGTATTTTCAAATATACTAAGATTTCTAAGATTCAGAGGAAGGTAAAATATCTCATTATTATTTATGCTGATTACATGTTGAAATAATAATGTTTCGAATATATTAGGTAAAATAAAATATATTATGAAAATTAATCCCATCTGTATCTTCATTTTCTTTTGATGTAGATATTAGAAGATGCAAAATTACAGGTATGGTTTGCATTGCGGTTCTGTTTGAAATGGTATTATAGAGTCAGACTCTCTGAGTTCAAATTCTAGCTCTAGCAGTTACTAGATGTGTCATCTTGGGCAAATAACTTGTCTGTGCTACTTCTTCTTCTTTTTTTTTTTTTTTTTGAGATAGAATTTCACTCTGTGGCCATCATCAGAGCTCACAGCAACCTGAAACTCTTGGGCTCACTACCATGAAACCAATTTATAGCTTTCATATGAAAGCTATAGCCCAACTATAGCCCAGGAAGAAGGGGAAAGAGGAGAGGGAGGGGAGGAGAGGGGAGAGGATGGGTGGAGTGAGGGTAATTAGTGTGGACACAACTATGGTGCATTTTACAAGGGTACATGTTACATTTACTAAGTATAGAATATAAATGTCTAAACATAATAACTAAGAAAATGCAGTGAAGGCTATGTTAACCAGCTTGATGAAAATATTTCAAATGGTATATAAAACCAGCACATTGTACCCCATAATTGCCTTAATGTACACAGCTATGATTTAATAAAACGAACAAACAAACAAACAAAACTCTTGGGCTCAAGGGATCCTCCTGCCACAGCCTCCTCAGTAGCTGGGACCACAGACCCCCACCACAATGCCCAGCCAATTTTTCCATTTGTAGTAGAGACAGGGTTTGGCTGGTCTCAACTCCTGAACTCAAGCTATCCTCTAGCCTTAGCCTCCCAGGGTGCTAGGATTACAGACGTGAGCCTCTGCGAGGCTGGCCTTTTTTTTCTTTTCATATTCAATGTGTGCAAAAATCATAGAATGTTTATGAAGATAAAATGAGGCATGAGGCATTGTACATAAAGTTCTGATAACTGTGCTTATATGATCATTCAACAAATGTTCGTATTATTATCCCTTTTATTGTTTTTGTCATTAAACAGATAAAGACATTTGGCTAAAAGGTGTTGTTTAACCTTCCCGGAATCACAGAGCTAGTCAATGACAGTCTTTGAGGTCTGTGTGACTCCGGAGCCCCCACTCTTGTCCTCTGTCCTGGCTGACACCCTGTCGGGCCTTTGCATCTTCACTGTCAGATGTGTCTGAGTCGCCGGCTTGGGTGCTTCTCCCCACTGCGTTGTCCGCCCTCACTGGGGCCTGATCCTAGCCTCAGCAGCCACAGGCCAGGAACACAGCTGGCCAGATGGGAGTGGGAAATCGGAAGCAGGAGGTAGTAAGATGTGGCGGGATGTGACATGAACAGGCGGGCTCTGTGGGTTTGCAGGCCCCTTACCGAACCTTAGGAATGGGAACTGAGCACTTGGGAGTTGAGAAGCCTGGGGGGAGAGGTACAGCTGGTGACTATTTTAGCCCGAGCTCCCCCCTGCACAGATGCCGAAACCAGACAGCCTTCTTCTCCCATCCCTTATCTTCTCTTGCCATCTCCAGCTTGTGAGAAAACCGGAGATACATAGAATCATTCCTTCAGAGACCTCCACGGAGACAAGCAATCAAGTAACAGGCCTTTTTCACACAGTGGGCAGTCAATAAATATTATTTGAGGCAATTTTGAGCCAGCTGTGGCCAGCCCCGCTCGCTTACCTAGGCCTGCTGTCTGGGAGGCAGGCGGACATCTTGAGTGTGCTTTGGAGAAATCATTAGAGGAAACCTAAGCAGGAAAAATGCCTGCTCTCAGCATTGTGCCGTTTTCCAGAACAGCAGAGGGGACAACTTTTCCCCTAAATAAAGGCTGCCCTTCTTGAGCCCTGGGGTGATTTTAATGAGCTCTGATATTGTCTTAAGGTGCTGAGAGAGATGAAGTGCAAACCCTGGCTTTGGTGGTGAAACCAGAGACCTTCTTACCCATTTAAACTGTAAAGAATTGGAGCCATTCAGAATTTCAAGGGCTGGCAAAGGAGGTCATGCCTCCTTTGTCCTGGGAGTTTTTCTTCAGGTATTGGAGCTGAAAAAGGCACAGTCACTGAGTATCATGGCCGTGCTGCATGTGTGGGGAATAAGTGTTGTACAGTAACAGGCGCAGCCTTGTTTCTTTACAACGATCACATTGGTAGTAAAAAAATAACTCATTCATCCCCTGCCCACCCTCAATACTAAAGCAGCTGATGTCACGCTACAGTGAGTACAGGAGGGGACACTGAAGACATGAAGATCCTACTGGAGCAGGAGTTATTATTACCATTTTATTGAGACTCTGTGGCCCTGGGTAAACGGCTGTGGCCTCACAGCTCACAGCAACCTCAAACTCTTGGGCTCAAGCGATCCTCCTGCCTCAGCCTCCCAAGCAGCTGAGACTACAGCTCATACCACAACACCTGCCTAGTCTTTTCTATTTTTAGTAGAGACAGAGTCTCTCTCCTGCACAGGCTAGTCTCAAAGTTCTGAGCTCAAGCAATCCACTTGCCTTGCCCTCCCAGGGTGCTAGGATTATGGGCGTGAGCCATGGGGCTTGGCTAAGTTTTTCTCCTGGCCTCATGTAATCCTCCTGCCTCAGTCTTCCACAGTGCTAGGATTACAGGCATGAGCCACCAAGCCCTGTCAAAAAGTGGCCTTTCACTGGAGAGCCAGGACTCCAGGTACCCTAATCATCCGTTTCCCCACTCACAGTATACTCCTCGAGGCCACAATTTAACATCACACTGCAATGTCCTGAATCTTAGAGAAAAAGCATTTTTGTAGCTGTCCAAAATGTGACAGAATGGGAAAATTTACATAGCATGTAAGGTCAGACAACTATGCATGTTGTGAAATATATGAGGTCAGACAAATAAGTTCATGAGTTCATCCTAGGAAAGGTGACACATACCTCATTGCTGAATATCACTATGGTCACCTTGGAAGTACCCCCCTTAGGAAGCTATGCACTGATGCACCTAGTCCACCCTACTTTTTCTAGGCTGAGTTTGTGAACTTAATTGTCATACCGCATGACAAGAGCTCTGATGGCTGTTCCAGAAAAACTGTTCCAAAGTTGCTTTGAAGGCCTCTCAGAGGTCACTTACTCCAGGCACTTTAATAATGAGGACGCCTAGGCCTAAAGATGAAGGGTAGGGACTTGCCCAGGGTCACATGGCCATTCTGTGGCAAAGCCAAGGCCCCGAACCAGGCTCTGACTCCTTGCTCCACTTAACCACATAATTGCTCAAGGTGATCGACAAACAGGTATCAGCTTTAGGAAAAGGTAGCCCTTCTGTTTGGTAGAAGCTCACTTATTCTCCACTGCAAGCTTTGGAGCCCATAAAGAAGGATTCAAAGTCAATGCTCGCATTCAGAGAGATGTCTGACCTTGACTTAAGGCAAATGCTGGAGAGCAGCGCCTTTCTTGGACTCTTTTCATTCATCATTTACTGTGAAGACATGTCAATGGGAAGTCAGATTCACTTACGTGCTGCACGAGCCACCTACAGAGCTTTCCCTCCTGGCTTGGCTCTCCTCCCTGAAATTGAGTTTAATTCTCAGAGACAGTGACCCACAGCAAGGTGGATTTGAGGCCACGGATAATCATTGTCAACGGATCCCTCTTCCTACAATGCTTTTTGAAAAGGGTCATCTGAAGAAAATCCATTGATACCAATGCATGAGAGAAAGAAGGGAGGGAGGGAGGAAGAAAGAAAAAGGGGAAGGAGGGAAGAAGGGAAGAAAGTAGGGCTGCTAAATAACCATCAGAAATTTCAAAGGATTCCTACTGTTTTTATATCTTTAGTCCCTCACTGAACCCCATGAAGTGTGCGGGACAAGATATAAAATTCCCAAAGGAGGTGTCTCGTCTAAGGATACGCAACTAGATAGCAGTGGGTCTGAGACCAGAACCCAGGTCTCTTTTTTTTTTAAAGGGTGTAAGATTTTTTAAATGTTTTTTATTTATTTATTTTTTGCAGGTTTTGGCTGGGGCCGGCTTTGAACCCGCCACCTCCGGCATATGGGGCCGGCGCCCTACTCCTTGAACCACAGGCGCCACCCAGAACCCAGGTCTCTTAACTCCCAATTTGATGTTTTCCCAGTGTTTTCTGTTGCACATTAAGTTCCAAGTGGATATCTACACAGTCCATTTCTCTCGTTTTTTCTTTTTCTTTTTTTTTTTTTTTTTTTTTTGAGACCAAGTCTCACTCTCTCACCCTGGTTGGCGTGCCATGGCATAATAGCTCACAGTAACCTCAAACTCTTGGGCTTGAGCGATCCTCCTGCTTTCAGCCTCTGAAGTAGCTGAGACTATAGGCACCTGGCACAACACCCAGCTACTTTTTTTATTTTTAGTAGAGACAGGGTCTTGCTCTTGCTAAGGCTTGTCTCAAAACCCTGATCTCAGGAAATCTACCCTCCTTGGCCTCCCAGAGTGCTAGGATCACAGGTGTGAGCCACCGTGCCCAGTCATCTTATTTTGTCCTACCAACCAGGCTGCATATTCCTTGAGACACACTGCTTGGCACCTCTCCTATCTCTCAGCACAGGGCTCAGTATCTTATGGGAGCTTGTTTTGTCCTGCCAACCAGGCTGCATATTCCTTAAGAGCCACACTGCTTGGCACTTCTTCTATCTCTCAGCACGGGGCTCAGTATCTTATGGGAACATGATGGAACACCTTCCATGAAGCCTTGAAATTGCCAGGATAATCTTTTCTGCTCTCTCCCATCTCTCCCACTGGTTCCTTCTCCCACTGATCAGAACTGAAGGGCATTGTCCAGCAACCCCCACGGGCCCCATATTCCCCAAACTACCACACCTCTGGCTGCTGCAGATCTTCAGGCCCCCATATAGGCACCTCTCCAGTCAGAGGAGAACACGGCACTCACCATATGATTTGAAAGGGTGAAGAAGGCCATTTCTTTTCCAGCCCTTCCCCTACTGAGGCCTGGAATCCCACTCTTAGTTACTCTTTCCTTTGTCCTTTATGACCCAAAGACCCTGGCCCTTTGACCTTCTCTATCCCTGTCCTGGACCTCTCCTTTCCTCCAGGCTTTCCCCACTGGACTCTCTAGGCTTAGTCTCCTTGAAATCTTAGATCCAGAAGGAAAGTTATTAGAAAAACTCATTTCCCTAAGATGCTATGCAGTGAGCACTACCAGAAGCATTTCCATTTGAAACAGGCATCCCCTACGGGGCAATGCGGTATCCTCTTCAATTATAGTAGAATTTTAGGCAGCAGTAGGGCAGGTACCATAGGGCAGGAAGCCTCCCTAAAATCATAGCCTGGGCTATTGTGTGCAGGTGAAATGCTGCTTCAATAGTCACAATCAGGAAGCCTGTTCCTTTCTGCTCCAAAAAAAAAAAAAAAAAAAAAAAAGCAAAGGAATTTTAAATGAGACCATTTGGTGACAGTTCTGATCAAATACTTTTTCCTTTTCAGAATCATGAATTGGTCATGAACACACTAAGTTAAAACAAGATTTGATTTCCCCAGGGCTATTTTTGAAGTCCTGTTGTTCCCCTCTCCCACTTCCTTCCATTTAACATTTCATGAGTCAAGGTATTACTAGAAATGTGTGCGAGAAGAACACCTCGACCTTCAACTTCTACAGGGTAGAAAGAATGTGTTGACAGTCGAAATATAGAGAGGGAAAATTTTGGAGAGGTTGGTATAGCTGCATTTCAGTGTATCAGGCACAGTTCAGGTGATGAAGGGGTCACTTTTGAGGTTCCTAAATAATCAGAAATATTTACATTTCTCAGTTCATTTATAAGGATTAAAGAGCTGTTAAAAAAAATTTTTTTTTGCAGTTTTTGGCCGGGGCTGGGTTTGAACCTGTCACTTCTGGCCTGTGGGGTCGGTGCCCTACTCCTTTGAGCCACAGGTGCCGCCCGATTAAAGAGCTCTTTCTCCGGATCTTTTTTGAAGGCATAGCACCCCATTTCTCCTGTACTTTTAAAAAGCTCTCTGTTGCAAATATTTTTTTAACAATGCACATTTTCTTCTCTCTGTCAATCCTCGCAACAAGCCTGAGAAATGGACAGGGTCAGTCTGTTTCATCGACACAGACATTAGTGCACACAGAGGTGAAAGGTCACACAGCTAGTAAGTGATCAAGTTACATATGTCTTAAATCCATGTCTAGACGTCCAGATTCATTTTGCTACCCTGTGCCACTTTGCTGACTTTTTTTTCAAATGAAAGGAATGTTGCATGACATAGCACAGACAGAGCTTTCTGCTATACTGTAAAGCAGCAGTTCTCAACCTGTGGGTCGCGACCCACAGGAGCTGTATTAAAGGGTCACGGCATTAGGAAGGTTGAGAACCACTGCTCTAAAGGGATGTGCAACCAGGAGGAGCTTTGGGGGGGGTGACATGATTTCTGGGGTGCTACAAAGCACAGGCCCTCCGACTCACGGTTGATCAGGCAATCACAATGGAAGGTTTATTCCTTTGACTTGAGATCTGCCTCTTGTGGCGGAGGGGCAGAAGATAGGTAGCACAAGGTCATGAGCCATTAAGACTTATCAGTCATTTAAAAGGGCAGGGACTAAATGGTCACTAAGACATACCTTCTGTGGGTTTGATAATCAGATCCCACATAGGGGCAAGGGTGGATTAGGCCGGGGAAGGGGGTAGTACAGAGCATGTATAGAAATGGGCATTGAGTTTTGAGGAGGAAAAGGCAGCCAGAAGGAACACTGAGGCCCTCAAAGGCAAACTTGGCTGCCTTTGAATTTTGCTGGGGTTAAGGATCTGCCAGGAATCTCTGGTTTAAAAATAAATGTGAAAACAAAGATATACAGGGTAAATCACACGATTTAGAGACGATTAGCAGATTGATTTTCAGTTGAATAGTGTCCACAATTTATCACTAAATTATTAGCCCAGTGTCATCTTCCATCCTCTCACTCTGCATTGACCCCCTAAGCAAGGCCAACTTCTCTTCCCTGCGCCTGGCACCGCTGCCCCATGCCTTTGTTCGTGCAGTTTCCTCCAGACAGAACACTGCCTGCTCTGCCTATCCAAATAGCGCTGTCTTCTTACGGCTTCCTTCTTCCTGATGTTCATAGCTGAAGCTGCTGTGACTTCCTCTGAACCTCCGGAAAGGGTTTTCTGGACTTCTTTTAGAGGATCCTGTTTATCCAACTTTGTAATGTAAGTTCTTTCTTCTCACCAAGGTTGTAGGGATCTCGGAAAGAGGGAAAGTCCTCTTTATATCTCTTTTCCTCTCTTCTCTTGGTCCTAGCTGGCCATTGAGATTTGCTTTGTAGTTAAGATTTCAATCTCTGGAGTCAGAAAGTTCTGGAAGCAAGCCCCATCTGTGTTAGTTACTTAATCTCTCTATATCTTGGTTTCCTTCTCTGCAAGCACCGGCATCAGGGATGTGATTTTTTAATGTGATAACCCATGTATCCATGAAGAGTGCTTAACATGGTGCAAGATACCTGGGATGCAATCCCCAACTATTCACTAGTGATGTTATTTTTCTCTTAATAAAATGTGCAGTCCTCTCAGGCTTCCTGTAGCAATAACCTAACAGACTCATTATCCCAGAAGCAAAGGGAATCACATTAGGAGATTTCTGGGTAAGGGTTTGCTAAATGTTCTGACTCACACCATATCTACAGTTACATTTACCCCATCAAAATGCAGGGAAAGACAGGAACTGGTTTCAACTTGAACTTGATATTTCTGTGGCCCACACACTGAATGCCACCGAAACCTCCACTCCCCGAGCAGCAGTTTGTAGAGATGGAATAGTGGCAGCTTTTCATTTTCCAGAGTCCACTCACCCTTCCAAGAATCTCAATGCCTCATTGATTCATAATACAGTGCATAAAGATTTCATTTTTCCTGCCCACAGTGATACATTATGGAGGCAATCTGTTTTGCCACTGAAAAGTTTGCTTAGTAGAAAAATTTGGAGTTTTGACATTCAGGAAATTACAGTCATCTGTAAAACACGATTGATATGCCAAGGCTAACATTTTCATTGCACTCGCGGAGCCAGAATAACTATGATAAAATATGTGTTACCCCACACACGTTTCAGGATCCTTAAAGGAAACACTAGCAAGCTGTGAGAACCTCCTCCCAGGGCTCCAGGACTACAACAGCTGTGCCAATTAAGCTGCTCTCCATTCACAAGGATACCTCCACTGACCAAAGTAAGACTCAAGTTCTAAACCAAAGTGAAGCCTCAACACACCTTTTGCCTGGGGCCTGGTCTGAAGACTGAAGCTATGTTTTCCCCTACCACCAGATTAAAGCCATGAGAGGGAATTGACAAAAATGAATTTGAGAATTCTACACCATTTTGGAATTGTTAACCAGCCACAAAAGGCACAAATACAGATTAGGTACAACTGGAAGTTGAACCCACAGAAGAGAAATCACTGTTCTTTATCTGCCTACAATTGAAACTTGTTCTATGTATTTTTAAGCCCACGGATTTCTTTGTCTCTTTCCAGGTGTAATTTTCAGTGTCAAATGACATCAGAAGCCCAGGACTCTGAAACTATCCACTTGTTCAATATTTGATTTCAGAATGATGAATGCAATCAATTTAGCTGAGAGGTGCAGATGATCTCTGTGGACACACACACACACACACACACAAACACACATATATATTTTGAGACAGAGTCTCACTTTGTGACCCTCAGGAGGGTACCATGGTGTCACAGCTCACAGCTACCTCCAACTCTTGGGCTATAGATTCTCTTGCCTCAGCCTCCTGAGTAGCTGGGACTACAAGAGCCCACCACAATGCCTGGCTATCCATGGCCATATTGAGGTTGTAGTCAAGGTCAAGTCTGGGCAGGTTAAGAACAGTTTGACTTTGTTCTCATGAATTGGGGCCCATATGAAAACTGCCACTATTCTCAACCTTGGAAATGGAAATGACTTAGAGCAATTCCTACCCAGTCCTTGGCAGCTTCTTCAGGTACTGAGAAATGCATTCTGCACAAAACATGTAGGTCTGACTCGTGAACCAAACAGTCGTTAAAGGCCTCAGAGAAGTCCTACACACTCTCATATTCAAACAATTATCCAAATGCTCCCTGACCTTTTACTATGCGTGAGATACAACTCTAAGTGATTAGCATGTATTAATTCATTTAAGGATTACTACCACCCTATGAGACAGGTGTTGCTATTGTAGTCTCGTCCTCATTTTGTGGATGGAGAAACTGATGCACAGACAGATTGAGCAACTCTCTCAAAGTCACAGAGCTAGCTAGTAAGACATAGCGAGCTGGGATGCAAATCCCCACCAGGGTGACTGCAGAGCTCACGCCCTCTCTTGTCAGACGTCCTGCCTGGATTCTTTTGCAAGTGTCCCATGCGTGTGGTAGAAAGGCTTTTTTTAATCCTCCTGCCCCATGTTAAAGCTTCTTGCAGCTAATAACTTAGCTTTGTTCATTTCTACCAGGGATTGCACAGATGCTGGGGCTGAAGCCAAAGGGTGATTGGAAGAGGAGAGATGGGGGCCAAAGACCATGCGTACCTAGGGGCAATGGGACCCTCCAGCAGGGGAGTCAGAGGAAAGGTGGTTTGTCAAGTTGAAGATCCACTTGTTGCTACCAGGCTTAAGCTTTGAGGCTTCCCATATTCAGGGTTTCTGAAGAAGTACCACTGCTCTCCTCTGGGCCTTCTTTCAGCTGATTTGGCAACTGGTTGAGGGAAATTTAAAGAAAGGGGAGCAAAGAGGACTCATCAGAATAACAGGATGAGAGGAGATAGGGGCTGGAGAGGCAGAGAAGATGGAAAGGAAGAAAGAGAAGTTAGGGAATGTGGATAGGGAAAAAAAGAGGAATGGAGAACAGCAAAAGCATGGGGAGGGAGGAGAGAGTCAACTGAAAAGAGGAGATGTGTAGCACGAGGAAAGGGATGGAGGACATTGAGAAATGAGGGAGATGGAGGGGAAGACAGACAGAGAGCTTCCCCTCCTTGTTTCTGGTGACCCCCATTCCTGTACATATGAACTCTTCACCCTCCTTGATCACAGGCTGGGAAACACTTACAGGCTTTTGCACTGGGCTCCAACTAGATGGCCTTGCTCTTTGCCTTCTCGGAGTCCCAAGTGCACTTCGAGTCAGGCCCTATTTACTTGCCCTTAATTTGGACCCACACTATTTTTGCTTCCTGTGACTATGCCATACACTCTCCAGGGGTGGGGATCGACTCTTAACAGCATGATTTCTGGCTCCAACTCTCTCTCCTACCATTGCAGGAAATCCTTTGAGTGTTAGGGCACCTGACATAGTAAGCCTCTAGTAGTCACTAGCTCATATTTATTAGCACATTGATCAGAAAGTAAATAAAGGTACTCGCAAGCATAGGCTGCGAGACAGGGCAGTTTGGTTTTGGAGGAAAGGCAGCAGTGCTTGGAGAGTAGGGATGCTGGGAAGAGTGAAAAAGAAAACCAGAGGAAGAATGGGGCGAGTGCCCAAAATACTTCTGTCACATAACCACTTCCCTAGTGCTGATCGATTGTACCAAGTCAAAGAGCCCTGATACGTTGGTGTTTCTATACAATCATTCTTCTTTATTTATATGGTACACATGGACTCAACTTTCAGAAATAGTTCTTAAATACTCCTAGGTATGAGTAAGAAAGGCTTTGGAAGTCACCTCAAATCCTCTGTGGAGGGAGGCAGAATATAAAAAATGTGGGGCGAAAATAGAAAGCCCTTCCTTCTTGTTTACCTTCAAGATGTCTTACAAATTGATTTTCAGGGCTTTATTACTCTGTGACTCACACATTTAGCGTGTAGCAGGTTTTGAAAGCCAGATGCCATAAAAAAGGACCTAGCATATTGTGAGAAAATTCCAGGGCACTCTCACCCAGATGGTTCCTGTGTTCATGCCTCCAGACACCACCCAAGAAATTGAGGGAACTGCTAGGGCGTGGAAATTAGCAACAGTTACGTCTATTCAGTACCCATTTCCTCCAGGGGGAGGCACGTGACTGGCACCCCCAAGGGACTGTTTCCAGCTGAGACTCTCACAACTTGTGTGGGTTGTTGAGAGTGGGAAGGATTTGGAAGATTCCAAACTTATTATGCACAGACAAGAGACAGGCACCTACAGCCTGGTCCCACTTAACAATGAGGTTAGGCTTTCCTTTTCAATGCCTCCCACTTCAAACCTACCCTGACCAGACCCAGTTCTTTAATAGTCAGTCCTTAGGACCCTGAGAAAGCAAGGTCTTTGGAGGGCTCTGCAGGCACAAGCCAGCAGACAACGTCAATGCACCTCTTCTAGTAGCTTCTCACCTATTATTTCCATCCCAGCCCCCTCCACAAAGTTCTCAACCGCTCCATCGATTCAATCTGTTCCCCACTTAGCAATTTTCTTCATTTCAGTCCCTAGATAGTTTCTCTCACACCTCCCCCTATTGTTCTATTTCTTCTATCTCTGGGATGATCGATGACCCAATAGGCATTTACATTTACAAAGCAATTGCATTTACATAAGATAGCTCTTATCTACAGCCAAAAGAGGCATGACTATAATACATATATAATGGAGAGAGTGACTATTCATCACCCACATTTACAGTGCCTTGGAAAAGGATAAAGGATAGACTGTTCTAGGAATTGGTATATGGGGGGAGTGAGCCCTATAAAATTTATCAGTAAAGGTAATCAATGAGTTCCAACTAATACGCTCCACACCTCAACATAAAAATATACCCAAAGTATGGGGGAAACATATTTACTCCATAAGGTTCACTGCATTTAATTTGAGCTTTCATCGATTTCATTTAATACAAAAATTATATAGCCAGGAAGTCAGTAGCAATTGAAAATACCAAGTCTAGTATTCACCCATCAGGGCTTTTTGGTAATATCTAGTAATGGCAGGAGATTCTCGTTTAATTGAATTGGAAATGCAACATATATTAGCTTACAGAAATTTAATCAGCGTGATCAAATTAAAACAGGACACTCAGAGGTACTATCTTGATTAAGGCACTGGCAACATGCCAGAATTATCAGAGATTTGTGGTGCTAATGACTTAAACTCAGGGGGGATTCAAATTCTCTGGGGAGTCAGACTTGGAAGTTTTTTTTTACTAGACAATTAGAACACTCCATCCTTTATTTTGAAATATGTTGCAACACCATTATTGGCATTAATTCTCAAAGAATGCAGCATAGTAAATATCATGTGCTGGTGATTTTCCTTCTTTCAGCATTCACTGCCTTCTCTTTAAGATGAGGATCATTAATCTCAAAGCGTTAGCTATTGAGATTGGTAAGGAAGTTTGGCAATGGTGAAGTGACCAGTTTTGAAAGTATTAGGGGAAAACTCCACTTTTTGGCTTTCTGCTAAGCAGCTCTAGGTTTCACCGAAAGGGATTTGCTTATAGCCCTATTCCAAAAACGCTTTGACTGTACTGGCCTATTGAGCTAGGTAGAAGACTACAGAATTAGGCCATTTCTTTTCAATGTGTTCTTAATAGACCATTATAAACACTATCTTGGGAAATGCGAGTTACTTGTTCCCCCTTTTAAAACTCATCTTCCCAGCTCACCACTTTTAAAACGCCGCAGTATTAAATCACCTGGAAAGGATCTTGTGTTTCTAGCTCCATTATTCGCGGGGATAGTGGTAATGGGGGCTTGCCTAGCTATTTTTTTGTACGTTAGTCAGCAAAGCCAGCCCCTTCATTTAACAGGAAAGAAAACAGAGATTCAGAGAGGTCAGGTGACTTTCTCAAGGTAGCAGAGTTCATTAAGGTCAGGTCTAGGATAGAAAGTCCAGAGTATTGACTCCGAGGGTTTTAGGTCACCTATTGCTGTTTGCATCCAGCCCAGTCTCAATTAAGACAAATTTCAAGTCATTACAGTCTGCCTTCGAAGGAAAGCGCACTAGCAAATACGAGACGCCATTAAAGAAAGGCTACTGTGGATGGAGGGAGGAAGACTAATAGGATAAAGGGAATTGTGTGCTGAGAAGGGGTAGGGTATCCAACTTCCAACAGGCACTGCAGCGGTCTTCTATGGCTGAAGCCAGGCCAGGGAAGATGGGTCTAACATCCATCAAAAGCACAGTTAGGGCTAACTTGTTAACTAAAAATATCATGGGTTTATACTTTGGAAAAAGGAGAGCTTTATTTCTCATAAAGGGTAGCATCCTGTTGGGCAGCCATGTCAACAGGCTGGAAAGCAGAGCCCCAGGCAAAGCCAGGAATATGTGCTTCAAAGGATAGACAAAAGGAACAAGATCTTACTGTAAGCCAAGTGGTCAAATATACATATTCAACAAGTAATGGGTGGAGTCATGAATATTTATGAAGGGGAATTGTACGTTTATCATTGTGCTTTATATTTCTTCCACCCTGTCACGGTGGGGATTCAGTTTTAAGGTATTTCTAGCTTCCCCTTGGCCAAGAAGGGTCCATTCAGTTAGCAGAGGGCTTTGGATTTTATTTTTAGTTCACGAATTCATAGAGGCAAAGAGTAGAATAGAGGTTACCATGGGCTGGGGAAGAAGGAAATGGGGAGATGATGGCTAAAAGGGTACAAACTTTCAGTTATGCAAAATAATGAGTTCTGGAGATCTACTGTACAGCATAACACCTATAGCTAACAATATTGTATTTTATATGCAGAACTTGTTAACAAGGTAGATCTTATGCTAAATAGAATTACCAAAACTCAAATCAAAACAATAATTAAGAGGTGGGAGGAAATTTTTAAGGTGATAAGACAGATGTGTTTATGGCTTTGATGGTAGTGATGATTTCACATATATATACTTCTCCCTGAACTCATTGAGATGTATACATAAATAAAGGTTTTCATATGTCAATCATATCTCAACAAAGTGGTTTTAAGAAAGCACTCTCAGGCATGATTTCTCAGATACTAAGCACTAAGTTTGGAAAGGCAAAGATAAGAGGTAGGTTCCAACAGAGGAGTCTGTTGACCAACAACACCCCAGTTGTGCTCCCAGCCCCTGTCTATTATATATATATATATCATGGGGCTCATGGGAAGGCAAGAGTACTCCACTTGATCTATTACCAAAATCCTCAGCAAAACACTCCTTGTGTAAAATAAGCTTGAGAATCTTTAAAGTTCAAAACGAAAAAATTATTGATCTACTTATTCATTCATCTATTTATTTTTGAATGGGGCTAAGTCACTTTAATCTTTGCACATATTGAGTTACGGTGTGGTCACTTTCTGCCCTTTCTCTAAGATGAAACAAGAGACGAGGTGGTCTTTTCCAGGGTATGCTTGAGACACTTCATTCCGTTTCCCACAGACTCTCTACAGATGTGTCTCACATCTGGCACATACTACATATACTAAGGGCCCATTTTGTGCTCTGGTAGGCTCTGCAGAAGATAAAAGAAGTACGCCCAATCTTCCTCAAGTAGCCATAGGCATAACTTGGCTGGAGAGGTAAGCAAACAGAAGGAAAGTTAACAATAAAGAAGAGGCTTGTTATTTCCAGGCCTTCGTCTTTCATTTTCCAGCATCCAAAGTCCTCTAGTAGCATCTTTGGCTGCACCTTCCTTATAAACCAAGCCACTTTGTTCCTTTTATTCTAGCTATTTGTGTATAGGAAACTTAGATTAGAAACTTAATTGCTTAAGAGCAGCGACTGAACTGGTGTCTGTCCAACCCTGCTATCTCCACCTCCTCCCCTCCTTCTCTCACTTCTACGTCTCTACATCCTCCCCCCTCAGCATCATATCATGTCCTAAATGCACAATAAATATTTGCTGACGGAATTCATAAACAAATGAATGGCACATCTTAGTGCCTGGTTAAATGCTAAATGGATATTGTTCAGAGGAGGGAGAGATACCCTCGGGCTGCATCAGGAGAGACATGATAGAGGAAGCGGCACAGTAATTGTTTTGAATTATGAGTAACAACAGTGAATCCATTTACTGAACACCAATGTGTATTAGAAAATTTGCGGAAGTTTTCTGACTGAATATTCAAAGAATCTCTAGTAGAGAGGGAGGTCCATTGCCATCCACATTTTATAAGTGAGGAAACTGAGGCTCAAAGAGCTTAAATAACTTGTCCGAGGTGTTAGAGCTGGGACAGAAGACCATGTTGATCTAATTTGAAAGACTGAGCTCTTTCCAATAAACTAGGATTTGTACAGGAGTAGCTGAAGAATGTAGGTCTTTCCAGATAGGTATGTGATAGGGAACGAAGGGCATTTGGTAGACAATGAGACCAGTATAACCAAGGGCAGTGCTGTGCCTGAAAAAGGCACTATATTGTTGATGATAAGGTTGAATTCGTCAGTGAACATAATATAATATAAACCCCTAGGGAGAGAGAAAATTTCAAATTTATAAACAAAATTTTGTATAGGATTATATAAAATAGCTACAATGACTACATATGAGAAACACCCCTGGGCCTTCTAATGGCATTTGAAATTAACAAGCAGACTTTGGCCTAAACGCCCTCCTGACTATTTCCGGGAGAGGATTGACTTAAGCAACTGAAATAATCCTCTCCCCAAGCTAATGGTCTTTTCTTCCCCTACAGGTTTCATTACAGCCTAGCACAGAGGCCAGTTTAAGGAAATGGAGTGGAAATAGTGTGTGTTCATCTAGTCTGGAGAGCAGAAGCCAGTTGGGGAGCATTACTCAAAACCTGTGGCAGTTCTTTTTTTCCCTCCAAGTGTTTCAGGTTCAGCCTGGGCATAGGCTGTAATCTAAGGGAACAATCACCTGTCAGTCTGGTCCTTTTCATCTGTTCAGGGCAATTAGGCCATACGAAGGGAAGTATTTCTTTTGTTTTCTTTTTCTTTTTAAAAAGATCTTGCAGAAGTGAGCAAGGGGACTGCAAGGATGTCCAATAGCCAGAACTACTTTGCCTGCCACCAGGGAGCTGAGGCATGGGGGATGAAAGCTGCTATCCCAAATTCTGCTCCCTGAGTATTCTCAGACTGCATCTACACCAGTAATTATCAACTCATCCTTAGCAGCAGGGTTTTTTAAAATTAAATCTAGGCCGGGCGCAGTGGCTCCCACCTGTAATCCTAGCCCTCTGGGAGGCCAAGGTGGGCAGATGGCTTGAGCTGAGGAGTTGGAGACCAACCTGAGCAAAAGCGAGACCCCCCTCTCTAAAAATAACCGGGTGCTATGGCGGGTGCCTATAGTCCCAGCTTCTCGGGAGGCTGAGGCAAGAGGATCACTTGAGCACAAGAGTTTGAAGTTGCTGTGAGCTATGATGTCACAGCACTCTACCCAGGACAACAAAGTGAGACTATGTCTCTCCAAAAAGGCTAATTAAATTAAATCTAGGCAGACTTAAATATCTAAAAGACATATTAAAATGAAATCATTCAGATAGAGGTGGAGTGGGGGCCTACAGTTCTATCTTAACCACTTCCGACTACCCCATCACTCCCATGTATGGTAGGCTCTGAGATCCTGCTTCAGAACCCAAGGGCTGCACATATCACAGATTGAAAACCACTTGTCTACACAAAGGAACGATATAGTAAGCGCACTGCAGTGGCTCCATGAGCCCAGCTTGCCTCTGAACACCTTTTTTAGTCCTTTGTCCTCTGCTAGCAGCCAAAATTGAAATGGAGAATGGTGCCTGGCAGGAAGAGATTCCCCACCAGGAGGCATTTGTAGGCCAGAGGGGGTGGGAGGAAGAACAGCTCTTATCTTGGTATTCCTATCCCTTAGCACAGATGCCTTGCCCATGGTAGGCATTCAGTAATGAATGGGAACACTGCTCTAGGACAAGAAGGCAGCAAAAATAAACAGCCACCCCCAACATTAGGCATTTGTTTCTTCTTTGCCACCAAGTGGGGATAGAGACCCAGGTCAAGAAACCCACAGCCTGCAGACTTGATGTGTTTTCATGGACAAAGCTGAGTATGTCTAATTAGTCCCTGAAATATGGCTGCCAAAGTGGAGCAGGTGAAAAATGAAGAGTTGGCGAGGCACTGGGCGTGCAACTGGGAAAGGATGTGACGATCTGTGTGAAAAAGGGGACAACTACTGCAAACCCGCCATAAGGCTGGCAGGAAGACAGTCTCAAGGAAAAGGATATGAACCTGTCAACTTCACTTATGTGGAGAAGCACTTTGTCCCCAACGTTCCTAAGAACGACGAGGAAGAGTGTATTTGTACCTAGCTATTTTTTGCAAGGTCTTTAGAGACATTATATTGCTTGTTTTCACACCCTCCTAGTGATGCCAGGAGGAGCGACAAGAATGATTATCTGCATTTCACAGAAGAAGAGGGAGCAGTCCCAGCAGTCATGTGGGTGAGCAGTGGCAGTATCCTATTTTTCTGACAAACATCACAAGTAAAGCTGGGGCCAGGGTGCCTACTGTGAAGGCACAAAAGAGCTTGACCACCCTTGAATGGCCCATAGGCACAAACTGAGGCAATGGAGGTAAACATGCAGTTGCTGGGCAGATAGCATCACATTAAAACCTGTGGAGCACAAATCTCCTCCCCAACCACGAGGAGAAAGAAGTACACCCTCGAGGGGCCACCTGGAGGCGAGCTCAGCATTCCTAATTTCATCAGTTATGGTCTTTGATGCCCCCAAAAAAAGCAAAGCTCTTTAGACTCCAAAGCTGGGAGAATCACTGCCCTGGCTCAGTTCCACAACCCAGCCATGCTGTGTCTGCTGGGGATGCCTGGACATCCGTCCCAGAAAGAACCTTCAGAATTGGCTACGGGCTATGTGACCCCGGCAACTAATGAGTTCTCCTTGAATCAATGTCCTGAGTAGTTTTCAGGACTAAATGGGATAATTCAGGCATTCGAAGCACTTTGAACCTGGCTTGATGCATAGGAAGCACTCAATACATGCTACTTCTTATTATTTAAAAATTCCTGGCCCTCTTATATTTGTCAGTCTTTGGCGTCTTCGTTGGAAATGAATTCTGGAAGTTCTCTAACTGCATGTAAAGGTGTAAAGCTTGGGGGTGGGGGCAGGGTACCTAAAATTATTTGATTCTCATATCAGAATGCTTGTGCTTGGACTCTATGGAGTAGGGAAAATCCCTTAGGATTTAGAGTTAAATGAGCCCTGGTTTCAGTCATGGCTCTGCTACTTACTATCTCGGTGGCTTTGGGCAAAATGTGCCATTTCCCTCAACCTTAGTTTTCTCATCGTAAGATGTAGATATAATTCCTGTCTCAGAGGATTGTCAGTAAAATTAAATAAAATAACTGATGAGAAAGTTCCTTGCAAACTATAAAATACCATGCAATGATTTTTTTCTGTTTATTATTAGGAGTTCTGGGCTTAGCTAGGCTTGCCTGTCTTCTCCCTCATTGTCACAGTTCATTCTGAACTTTGCAGACACTGATGTCCAAACATATATTAGGTATGCTAGCCTGCACAGGGCGACACAGTTGATCATTTTGATTACATGTGCCAGTCAATTCAAGCAAGAAGTTTTCTCAGAGGTCCTCATCTCCTCTACCGCACTCAAGGGACCCCAAACACTGGCTCCCATGATATAATAGAAATACACCCTTTGAGCAATACGATGTTCTTCTCGGATCATCTTCACCATCCACAATCTTTCCAGGGATGCTAGGCACCGTGCACTGATGATTTGTGCTTCAAGTACATGTGACATCTTAATTATCCCATACGAAGGCTACTTCAAGCAGGCACTAACAGATGGTGGCCTGAATTTTATAGCCTTGCCAGCCTTTTCCAGGCAAAATTTATAGTTCACTCATCAATGAACTGAATCCTGTTTCATTTTTCTTTTTTGTTTAAACTTCAGCAAGCGACCATCCTGAAAACCCAAAGCATCTTTTGTAATTGAGCAATTGCCACTAACCAATAAAGTCATTTTATTTCTGTCCTCCCTACACCTCCATGCTTAGGTTGCTTGCACACAATGCACAAAGTAATGAAAGTGTCCGAGCCAGGTGCTGGTGATGGGATGCCAGGCAATATCACCTTTACTCTCAAGTTGAATTACTAAGGAGATGGTGAGATTTTGTGACTCCCCACAGCCCTTGCAGAACTTTCTAACTATACCATCTTATTCCAAATAAAGCTTCCAGCAGGACCACGCTTTAATCTTTGTGAATCTAAGTCCATTATAGTTCCTAAGCACAAAGGTTATCTCCAGAAAGGGTGGACAAACTTAGCCTCATCAGGCAATCCCATATATGGTCTAAGTACTGGCCCAAACACATATTAACTATGTGACCTTGGACAGGTCAATGTCATCTCAGGTTCCTCCTCAGTAGAAAGGGCTAATAACACTCTATAGGCCTCTTGTAATAATTAAACAATATGTAAAGTACCATGAACAGTGAATAAAAACACTCAAAAAATTCTACTTAACGAAAGTATTATTACACATTTCTTATATATGAGGAATCATTTCAATTTCTTTACATGTGTTAACTCATTTAAATAAAACTTTTGCTCACATGTCACCTTTTAATGAGGTTTTCCCCAACCACATTATTTACACTTACAAATTTTCTGCTCCCATCTTTCCTTATCCCTCCCACCCCCCATTATGACTTAGTCCCTTTTCAAATAGTACATATTTCACTTACTTGTTTAATGACTACACTCCTCCACTAGAAGTGGCATAAGGGCAAGGAATTTTGTCTATTTTGTTCTCTTTTATATCCCTAGAACCTAGAATAGTACCTGGTACCTAGCATGCACTCAGTGAAATTTTTAAATGAATGAAGAATTTGATCCTTGAGAAAGCCGGATAACACAGGCACTATTAGTATCCATGTTGTAAGTGAGGAAGCTGATTCAGGGCAATGCTAGGATTTTAAAGCTGTAATTGGGCTCCCACATTTGCTGTTGTAACATTATACTTTACTACTATACTCTCTGTTTTAAAAAGCTTGTGTTTGTGTTGTGGGGCGGGGAGAAAGAGAGAGGGAGAGAGAGAGAATGGGAGAGGGAGAATATATGAATGAGAGAATGAGGATAATGAGAGAAGTGTATGTGATTCTATGAATTGTAGAGTTTCTTTTTCTTTTCTTTTCCACTTTTTGTGCTCCTCCTTCTCCCTATGACTAGGATTTCCTTTCCACTGATGAAACTTGTACACTGCTTTGGGACTCTAGCATTGGCCATGTGATAAAGGCAGTGATCAACTATTTGCTCCCCAAATAGCATCTTCAGAGGACATTTTCATTTTTCATCTCTGTGTACCCTCAATGAATCCCCAACAATTAAGAAAAATGTATTTGGCTCGGCGCCTGTGGCTCAACGGGCTGAGGCGCCAGCCACGTACACCTGAGCTGGTGGGTTCGAATCCAGCCCCGGGGCCCGCCAAACAACAATGACAGCTACAACCAAAAAAAAAAAAAAAAAGAAAGAAAGAAAAGAAAAATGTATTTTTGGGGGTGGCACCTGTGGCTCAAAGGAGTAGAGTGCCGGCCCCATATGCCGGAGGTGGTGGGTTCAAACCCAACCTGGGCCAAAAATTGGAAGAAGAAAAAAAAAAAAAGAAAGAAAAATGTGGGGTTTTTTTACAAAGTTAAGTGGGTGGAAATTATTTACACTCAAACTCATAGCTAGTCAACATTGTACTAAAGGTTCTAGCCAGTGCAACAAGGCAAGAAAAAAAAAGACATCCATATTGGAATGAAAGAATAAAACTGTCTTTGTTCACAAATGATATAACTTCTATGAAGAATATCTGATGGATCTCCAATGGAATGTACCAAAAAAATCACACCTATAACTAATTACTGAGCTTAATAACTTTGCAGAATACAAAATTAATATATAAGAATCAATTATACTTATATATATTAAAAATAAATGATCAGAAATTCAAGCAAAACACTACTATTTCTTATAGCATGAAACATATGATATTATACCTAGTATCAGATGTTTGATGCTATAGTAAATAGCATACTTTTTCATATCTGAAAAGAGATAACTGAAAACTAATTTTCCTCATCAATGTTTTTTAAAGAAGATGTAAATAAATGGAGAGATAAACCAAGTTCATGGTGACTCAGTATTGTTAGGATGTCAGTTCTTCCCAAATTTGATATATATATATACACAGAGTCAACAAAATCAATCCCTGCCAAAATCACAGCTGGCTTTTTCCTTTTGTAGAAATTTATGGGCTGATTCTAAAATTCATGTGGAAATGGAAAAGACCTACAATACTCAAAACAACTTTGAAAAGGAAGAATGAAGTTGGATGGCTTACACCACCAAACTTTAATACTTATTATAAAGCTACAGTAATTAAGACAGTGTTATATTTGCTTAAGTATAATCATACCTACCTATCAATGGAATAACATTAAGAGTGCAAAAGTAGACCCAAATACATATAGTTAACTGATTTTCAACATCAGTGTCAAGGTAGTACAGAAAGAGCTCAGACGAGAGCCAAAATTATTGGGGTGAGAGAACAGATGAAAGAATTGATAAATGAATGGACAGACAAGTGAGGAAATGAAGGAGAGTGGTGGGAGGGAGGGAGAAAAAGAGAGAATGGGGGAAGAAAGAGAGGTTTCTTTTTATTACTTGGAGAAAAATAGAGGAATCCTAACATCATTATTTCTTACATTCCTAACCTTTCCTGAATGGGAGAGAGGAGTAGAATTCCAAATAGCACCTGGGAACCACACATAACTCTTTTTTTTTTTTTAATTTTATTTCATCCCTTCCCCCGCCCCTTCGACCTTGGGCTCTACCAACTACTTCTAATGTGTGATTGGGTGTCACAGTCTCAGTTGGTATCACCCTTCTTCCCCCCACCCCCACTTCTGCCTTGGACTCTACCCACTACTCCTAATGGGTGATTGGTTTAGTCTCAGTTGGCATCACACTTCTTCCCCCATCCTGCTAATGCCTTGGACTCTACCAACTACTCCTAATGGGGGCTTGGTTGTCCTAATACCAGTTGGATCACCCTTCTTCCACTTACTTATGCCTTGGACTCTACCAACTAATACTAATGGGTGTTTGGTGGCATCATCCTTCCTCCCCCCCCTTTCCGCTTCTGTCTTTTACTCTACCAACTACTCCTAATGGGTGCTTGCTTGTCCTAATCCCTGTTAGTATCACCCTTTCCCCCCACTTCTGCCTTGGACTCTACCAACTACTCCTAATGGGTGATTGGTTGTCTGCAGTCTCAGTTGCTATCTCTGTTCTTCTCCCCACCCCCCTTCTGCCTTGGATTCTACCCACACATAACTCTGAGATCTTCCACAGCAATGGAGTGAGAATCCTCAACCATGTATGGACAATAAACAGTCCTTGGGAACCCCTGTTCTAGAAAGGTGCAACACATTGCCTCCAAGATTTTGTATGGATGGTAAGAGGAGAGAAAAATGGTGTTGCCCTGTGTAGAGTGCCGTGGCGTCATCACAACTCACAGTAATCTCAAACTCTTGGATTCAAACAATCTTCATGCCTCAGCCTCCAAAGTAGCTGAGACTACAGGTGCCCACCACAACACCTGGCTAACTTTTCTATTTAAGGTAGAGACGGGATATCATTCTTGCTCAGGCTGGTCTTGAACTGAGCTCAAGCAATTTACCCACCTTGGCCTCCCAGAGCGCTAGGGTTACAGTTGTAAGCCACCGTGCCCGGCCTAGACTAAGCGACAGAAACACAACCAGTATGGACACTCACTCACATATTGGTGAGCAGGGGGCGTTTATTATGTCAGCAAGTTGACTATATACCCTAATCATCACAGAGTTACATGTGAAGTTGGTAGGAAATGTTTCCATGGCTGGACTCTATCTTTCTGGATCTGCCACTCACTTTTTGTCACATCCAATCTGTGGGCATTATTTATGTAGTGCTAGAGGTGCTGGGGCTCTTGCTTCCCCATTTCAGAAGCTGGCAAAGCAGCTAACTAGGCAAGCTGAGCCAACCAGAGCTCATCAGTATCACACTGGCTGCAATCATACTGGCCAGGTCACACTGTCCCCAGCTGCAATACATTGGCAGCTGAAACAAACATAATCATTAGTTGACATTTACTGAGCACTTGCCATGTGCCAGCCACTATGAAAGCCTTACTTGGATTCTGACATGTAATCCTCACAATGTCCCAATGAGGTAGGTACAAAGTTAATAAGTGGTAGAGCCAGGATTCAATTCCAGGTCTGTCTGACTCTAAAGCTGATGTCCTTTCAAATACACACAAGGCTGCCTGATTAACTTATTTAAAGAGATCTTTGAACAGCCCTGCACTGCAGCTGGTTAGCACTAAGTTAAACATCAAAGTGTGTCACGCCTATGTTATTTACCCCTTGTTATTCAAAGACTTTTGTAAATGGCTTAGGCTACTTTTTTGCCTTATTAATGAATGCACTTTCTGGGACAGATTTCAACTTTTTGTTGTTATCAAAGGTCTTACATTGTTCTGCACGGGGAATGTTGAAGGAAAAGGTACTTAGGCTACAAATGAATTCATCCTCCAGCACACTCTACTAAAAGCCATTTTTAGGAATATATTCTGACCAGTTTATGCTTTTGTCATTTGTCTTTTTCTACAAAGGAGCGATTGCAAAAAAAAGGGAGAGAGAACAAACAAGCAGTCATTTGAATGTTTTGGTTTGTCATAGGCTTTTATGACATTACTTGTTCTAATAGCTAAACTAAGGAACCACTGACATCACATCACATAAAGCTCCAGTGATTATTCGAAAAGTCGAATACTTGGCTATTTGATTATAACGTTCATACAGCATACAACCATTTGTAGGTAAAAGAACACTCTACCACACGTACTTTCATACACACACAGAGGCAAATCAGGGATTTTAGCTACAGTCATAGCGTATTGTCTTAGAAGTAATGCAGGGCTCACAACTAGAGGAAATAGCATAATCATGATTTAACTAACACGCAGGACTCTGACTCCAGTGATGAACACAGAAACAGCTGAATCTGGGCATAAAATTGCACCATGCTGAGTCCACACAGAGCAAGCGAGACTTCACTTTATCTTCCAAAGCAGAAAAGTTTTTCATTTGGCTGCTGCCAGTACAAAGCTAAAGGGTGTCGGTATATTTATTTTATTTATGAAGCTATATGCTCCTGACTGTTCTCATCTAGACACTACTGAACAGATAAACAGGTCTATTGAGACATTTTGGCAAAGACACGTTGGAGTCAGTCTTCCTGCAGCTTCTGTGACCAGGCCCATCCCTGAGTAGATTGGGAAGTGAGCAAGATTTGAGTTGGTCATTTCACATTCCCTTTCTGTACACCTTTTCCTCTGTTTTAATATCCCTTCTTTTCCCTTTGCTTTAATTCATTTAAGCCATCACTTACAGTACTTAATTCAACATTTATAACACCATCTACCAGGCACTGTGCTTAGGCGCTCTGCGATGGCCCTGTAATATTTATGGCCTTCACTAGTATTTGAAAATTGGACTTGGCCCTTGTCATTCCCTAGCACGGCCCATGTGAAAAACATCTCAGACTGAGAGTGATCGATTTCCATCATCATCTCAACTACTTGCAATCTAATTTTTAAATGGATACCTCTGAATGTTACACAGACGCATGTGCGCGCACACACACACCCTCCAACTCTTCAGCCTTGGTTGGCTGATTTAAGGGAGAATAGCTATAGTGATCTATGAGTTCTCTTTAGGACTTCATTGACGAAGGAGTGTTTTGGAGGCTCAAGATAGCGCAACAGAGATATTGAGAAAGGGCGGCTATCTGAACATAATCACAATGATGTTATTTTGGAGAAAATGTGAAGGATTTGAGGGGTGTGTACTTTTTCCTTTCATCATTACCACTGCTACATTTTTGTAAGTGGGATGATTCTAATTTCTCTACAAAGTCACCATCTTCACAGTGGCTGGCAGACCCACCCCCCCACACACACACACAGAGGAAGAAGCACTCGGCTGGACATCCTGAGGCCTGGCTCCTGGCCTCCCTTGGTGTGATTAAAGCTCAAGTATCTTGTTCTCTGAGAGAAGAATTCTAGCACACATTGCAGTAGAAAGAACATTTGACATCTATCAGGGTTCTAGGGTACCCTCCACTAGTAACTAAGTGTGTGGCTTATGGAAAGGGACTTACCTAGTGTCCTTATCTGTTCAGCAAAAGAACTGGTCTCATGTAAAGTATGAAAATGTCTGCATATGAAATGAACATTATAAAGGCTCTTTGTGGCTACCAAGCATGCTCATCTTTGACAGTTTAAGTGCTTTCTGGGGGCAATCCAGTGGGTCAGCAAATGACTGTGGCCTGCTGTGTTGGCCAGAATAACAGGTTCACATTACCAGAAGGAACCATATGTGAGGCTAAATGTGGTAGCCTGGCATGGCTGGTCATGGGTCAACCTCTGCAAACCCTATGCTTCCTGATCACAGGGGTACAGCTCTGCGCTGGGTTTTTGTTTTTTGTTTTTTCTGTCTTGCCACTTTGGCTCACCGTCGGCATACAAGGAACTGCCTGCACCTCCCTAAAAGTCATTGCCAGGGTAGTCTGGCTCTGCTGCTCAGACATATCCCATTCCATCTGTTCCTCCCGGAAACAGGCCTGGCTACCCAGCTTCAGATCCAGGCAGTGAAAGAGAGCAAGTAGAAGAAGCGCCACAACTTCTAAGCCGGAGGCTTCCTAAGCTACTCAGCATGCTGCGTGCCCTGCATCTCAGTAGGTGCCAGATGGATTGCAAGTCGGACAAAAGGTGGAATTAGCCATTCTATTGGAGCTCTGACCTAATCCACAACTCCAACTTGTTCTGATCACACACAGGATTCTGCCCACCTGAATGACAGGCTTGTATTTTCTTCCTCTGACACAGCCTTGCTACCTGACAGGTCAGTGGATAAAATTAAAGGACTCACGGGTCACTTCGCAGGAGCCTTCATTGATGACCTCACATGACCTCTTCCCCACTCTAATCCTGGCATTATTTAGGGGGTGACTATTTTGGCTCCCAAAGCACCCTGTGATTACTTCACTGTAGCACTTAAACACCATATTGTTATTAGATGATCTTCTTACTCTGAAATCTCTAACTAAGCAGATTCCAAATCCATCAAGGCAGAAGAGTAAGGG
>CAUYON010116834.1:0-12342 GCA_963573935.1 Arctocebus calabarensis
TAGTCCCAGGTACTCGGGAGGCTGAGGCAAGAGAATCGCTTAAGCCCAAGAGCTGGAGGTTGCTGTGAGCAGTGTGACGCCACGGCACTCTACCCAGGGCGATAAAGTGAGACTCTGTCTCTACAAAAAAAAAAAAAAAAAAAAAATTTATGATTAGAAGCTATATAGATAAAAATATGAAAGTAAATTATAGAGCAAATGGCACTATGTGGCAAGTAAATGGCACTATGTGGATACCCTTGATTGCCACACCTATGGTGCATCTTAAAAGGGTACAGGCAAAACTTACTAAATGTAGAATACAAATGTCTTCATACAATTAACTAAGAAAATACCATGAAGGGTATGTTAATCAGTTTGATGAAAACATTTCAGATTGTATATGAAACCAGCACATTGTACCCCTTGATTGCATTAATGTATGCAGCTGTGATTTAACAACAACAAAAAAAATAAACGGCAGAAGTAATGGTAGCACTCAGATCTGTGGACTCAGTTTGAAGAATCTGCCTCAGTTGGAAGGATAGATAACTGAATCCAAAGGTGCCAGCGTTCCTGCAGGATTTGATCTTGGATCAAATCAACTTCTTTATCTGGGTTCATGAAAAGAATGGCCAAAATGAAAGTCCTTATGTACAGCATTTTCCTTATCACCTGGAGTAAGTTGAGGCTATGAATTAAGCAAGATACAGATGAAAAGTGCTGAAATTAAATTATGAAACAGACCTGGTACCTGTAGACTCTGCCATTAGCTAAAATTTAAAGCTTTTAAATTTCTCTGGCTCTCAAATTCTTGTGGTTCAAAGATCAAATTAAAATTAAATTTTATATGCAATAAGACTGCTTTAAACGACTAAAGCACATTTCTTTGCCTTTGGCTGAAATCATAGCAGTATCCGGAAGATAACCTTGACTACTTTATGCTACTAAAAATTTCTGATTAGAAGCTATATAGATAAAAATATGAAAGTAAATTATAGAGCAAAAACTATTCTCACCATTCATCTCAATTTATCTTCATATTAATGCTATATGTTATTTAGTAAATGAGAAACTGAAGCCTGGAAAGGAAAGGAAGTTGTTTGAAGTCCTATTGCTACCAAAGCACAGACCAAGAATTCAAAATGCAATTTGTAAGATTCAAAACTGCCTTCAGCTGTCTTTCTGTGAGCAACAAAACAGGGCCAGTTGACAAATAAAATGCATGAAGAAATCACCCCATCACTCTGTGGCACAAAAGAATAAAACTCTGAGTCATCTGGTGTTATTTAGTGTGAGGCCAGCCCCCGCGGCCTTTGAGGACAACTCTACATCATAGCCGGCCAGGGTGATCGTTTCGCAAAATGATAGCCTTGAATCATCAGCCAAGAGTAAATTCTGTTTTGTATATTCTATTTAAGAAAGATCATAAAGTTCAAGATCCAATGTTTCTAATATACAGCTTATTAGGAAAGCTCAATTTATAGAATGATTCATTTCCGGATGGTTCTGCGTGGCAGAATACTACTACTGAAAGTTATTTCCATAAAAATATCCCCGCTGTTGCTTTGGCGAGGAATTTAATGGGCTGTACTCTCCCCCATCTTTTTTCCGCATGTGACAAGGTTAAATTTGAGGTGTAACCAATGGTCCAGTCATCCAAAATGCTATATCCTGCTTTTTCTTCCTGTACCTATTCATAGTTTATGAGCTGTGTTAGACCTTTGAAATGATGGCTCAGTTGAGCAGTTTGGCAGGGAGAAGTGGGTGTTATGTTGTTTTTTTCTTTAAGTTTAGTAGGATAATGGTCATTATTTAAAGATAAGGATCAAGTTCTATCCAAATTGCCTAAATAGTTTTTATTTGTCATCCCCCCGCAAGAATTTATTAGTGCATCTAAATGTATTTTCTATAGATTTTCATTAGTACATTAAAAGAAAATGCAAAAGCATCATTCTAGGATGCTGATAAATTAGGGCCCTACAGTTAATTCTCATTCAAATGCTAAAAATAATAGAAGGTAAATTATAGTGCTTCTCGAATTTCATCTTGGTTGAAAACAGCAGCCTATTTTACCACATGTCTACAAACCTGGTGGTATAATTTCAAATGTATACAGCTAATTAGGCAATCTTTGTGTTTAAAGTCTTTCATACCCCTTTCATTGCATTTGATGGTTTTTGAGAAAACAGCTGGAAATTTCTATCAATGAAAACAGAAATGTTTTGTTTTATTATTATTAAATTTCTTTTTTATCTCTGCATGCCAGGAGGATATGCTGCAAATCATTTTAAAGACTTATACAAGATGGACATATTGACATTAAAATAAAAGCAGAACCTTTTTCTTGCAGATATTAAAATAAAGCATTAAATATTAAATTTGATTTACTGACAGGTTTAGCATAAAAGACAGCTGAAATGAGCTATGAGAATGAAAGTAAATTGCATTACACTGTTTGTGGCTTAAGCTGACTGAGATAGAACTATTTTTACTTCATAACAATAAAAAGAACATCAACATTAATTGTACTAGTCAGTAAAGCAATGATATGACCACTTACAAAAATTAGAGCAAATACAATTCACAACATCTCTATGGGCCAGTCCTTTATGTAGAACTGGGGAAAATATTAACCATCATCGAGGACAAAGACATATGAATGTCTGCTCCATGTAGTCTTAGAAGTCAATCATTTAATCAATTCAAGAGATAAACAGGTCCTTAGTGTTTGAACTGCTGTAGACTTTCCCCACTAAGTCTTTTAAACAGGAGGAAGCAGTAGATTGTTTGGAGATTCAGAGGGAACCAAGAAAGGGGAGAGAAAGAACTGATAAGAACCAAACGCCCAATATAATACCTGTACATACCAGGTACTGTTCATGATGTTTCATGTGTGGTATCATGGAATTTTCCTTATCAAAATTCTTATCATCCCTTTTCAAGATGATATTTATAAGCCCTGTTTTTATCTGTATCATTCAATCTCACCTTGTGTCATTTTTCATTTGCCTAGTATACTCCAGGCACATGAGGCTCTTTTGGTTCAGTGGGACACTAGAAAATCTTCTCTTTCTTAGGGGCATTGTACATATAATTCTATCTGTCCGTAAAACTCCCAACCGTTCAACCATTACCCATAACATCACTCTTCAAATGGCTAGTTTCTTTCACCTTTAAGTTCTTATAATATTTTACTTTGGGAACAGAAAAAAGAGAGTCTGTAATATAATTGTTTAATAATAGGAAAGTTTATCTATCTTATTTTTATGTGAAAGCCAGAGATAAGTTGGTGATCCCAGTCTGGAAGGTAGCTCAGTGATTCCCACACATGTCTTCTACATCTGAGTCTAAGTTGCAGTGTGTCTTCTCTCCTAACTTATAGGTAGGGGAAATAGATCAAGGGAAACCATGTCCAATTGCATTAAAAATAATACCCAGAAATGGCACAAATTGCTTCTGCTTAAATCCCATTGACCAGAATTCACTCATTTGGCTACACCTAGGGAAACAGAAATAGAAATCATTGTACCTGCCATTCCTCAGGTATATACAGAGATTATCACTGGGATGGCATATTTTCATAAACTAGCAGAAAGGTGGGATCTTACACGTATGGTTAACCAGAATAAACCATTTGAGAAGTAGCTGACTGAGGTCAAGAACCCCAGTGTGGAAAGGCAGATGGGAGTGGGTTGGACACATGTACTGGGAAATCCAGTGGCATGTGATACAGATCATAGTAATGCATTGGGTCACTTACCTATAAAACTTAAGGCATCAGTATCAGGGCTCTACCATCCAAACCTTTGTGATTCTGAGGATCAAATTAAGGGAACAGTGAGATAAGTCAGGGTAATTGTGTTCTCATTTACCTGCGCCAGATGAAGATTCCAAGATGGCTGGAGTTGATTTTTCTGGGGAGCATCTCCAGAGGTCATGACAGTGATGAAACTGAACAATCTCAGGATTCCTGAGTTGCCCCAAGTTTCCTGGCAGTATCTGAAACCAAGGGAAACAGCATGTTTCTGTGCTTTAAGATCTAGCTTACCATAAAGCTGTCCTCACCAGTGATGATGGAGCTACTGAGCTGGGAGAGAATATCTGTGGGAAGAGGCAGGCAAAAAGATAACAGGTTCTTATAGGTGGAAACTGAAATCTAAGCACAGATATTCATTTTTGGATGGTGCTATATATATCTGATGTTGATCAATAAAAGATTCTGGAAGTACGTTTATGTCTTGTTCCTCAAAATGTTTATTCTTCACTTAATACTCTGTAGACCTAAATTCAGAAAATGTTAACTTCTTAGAAACAATGTGACCACTTCTATAAATGCCTTTTTAACTTATTTCTCCTTTCCTGAACCTGAGGCTGTTTTAAGTCCTTCTTAACAGATCTTTGAAGGTTTATTTGACACAGGCTGCAATACCACCTTTCCCTCCACTCCAATCCTCTAGGATGAAACTAGGTCAGATGTCAGTTTATAATTGCCAATGCTTTCAGTAGGGGCTAGCAAACATCCTTGTATGGAACATGACAATGTAAGTTAGAAAATGGGGTTTACCAATTTATTTGGAAAAGGGGGGGTGGGTATAAGGTCAACAAGGTGGTTTGGTCTGAGTCATCTTGGTCAAATTAGTCCTTTCTCTGCCATCATTTCTCATGGAAAATACTTAACGTAACAAATATCATCCATTTCTTAAGGCCAAGAAATGGATGATATTTGGGGTTTTGTCCTTGGCAGGCTTGTCCCTAAGGGGACCCAGGCTTTGCAAATACTACAACCTGTGACAAAAAGCACTAACTAAGTCTTTTGCTGTAGGTTTTTCATCCACCCTCACTTCTTACCACACATTCCTCACTGGGCCATGCTCTTCCCATCTTCACCAATATATAATCTCATATAGCGGGTGATCTGTAAATTCATAGTTCAGAGAACCTTAATGGTTTATATGAGCAGGGTTTACTAAATGAGTCATTACCCACTCTGGATGTCCCCAGCTGATTTTATCCCTGGGAGTCTGGATAACTTCATGGGGCAATGGTTGTGACAAAAAAAAAAAAAGAAACAAAAAAGAAAAAAAAATAACTTGAGAAACATGACCCGAGTTAAGGCCACATTAAAGTGGAAAAGGAGGACACCAATTACTAGAGAACAACTAGTGGGATGCTGACTTGGATGTCATCTTTGTAGAAAGGCTTTTTTTGACCACTCCATTTAAATAACACATACGAGGCCTAACAATTAAGTTCATGCATTTCTTCCATACATTTATGTTGGCAGCAATGCACGACTCAGTAAAGTTTCATAATCTTGGTATATTAATGTCTCACAGATGTGTTCATGTTCATGTGTGATAGTGTCTTACGGAGTGGTGTTCACTATTGTTGTATGTTTCTGTGTGCTATATGATGACAGCTCTAACAATCATTCCAGAAAAAGAGTTCCAAAACTATTTTGAAGGGTGGACTAGGTGCAGGAGTCAGTGCAGAGATTGATCAAGGCAGGTGCTTCAAAGGTGACAATAGTGATATTAAGCAACGAGGTATGCAGCATTTTTTCACGATAAGTTCACAGACTTGTCATACTATATACATGACAACTGTGATGTCCATTCCAGAAAAAGAGTTATGAAATTGCTTTGAAGGGAGAACCAGGCACTGGTATCAGTGCATAGCTTCCCACAGGCAGTACCTTGAAGGTGACTGTAGTGACATTCAGCAATGAGGTATGTAGCGTTTTATCTAAGACGAGTTCTTGAACTTAATTGTTAGACCTCATATTATTTATATTTTTCTTCCTCACTGAATCTTATAGTAATGATCATTTTTTGATTTCATACTTGTGAGACTATAAATTTTATGCAAGTTAAAAAATTATTGTCTTCCTTTCTCACCTTAAACTTCTTGAGAGTAGTGCTGTGTTGGTTTGTTTTCCATTATATCCTTCATGACTATATGCCTGGCATATATGGAAGTCATATTTGATATAAAAAGGATTGTTGAATAAATAAATGGGAATCCAAACAAATATTCAGACCAGGTAACGTCTCAACTCAGGTGAATTTATTGACTGAAAAAAATATCATCAAGTCATAGGGGAGACAACAAAGTAACTTTGAAAGGACCAGACAATCTCCTTAGTGCAATATTTTCTAAGGAGTTGGTCAATTCTCCAAAAGTGGGTTATAAAATTCCTTTATTGTGCCATACCAGCATTATAGAAGGAAAAGAAATTCCTTATTTATTATTGTTAACAGAATTACCAATAATAAGAGAAGAAAAATAGGATAGAGTAGAGTAGAATAAAATAGAAAAAAATTCATAGGACATTGTATGGTTAGGGTAGGTATTATTTCATAAAACTTTAGTTTCTGATAAGTGTAGGTATATATATATATATATATATATATGTTTGTACATTCTGGGTCACAAGGTAAAATATAATTCTTACTGTAAATGATGTAAAAGAGTTTGAAAAGTCACTGCCTAGTGTAGTTAGAATAGGCTCAAAGGCAAGACAGGTAGGGGAGGAAAAAAGTTGATCCTTGTATAGCTTAATGTGACCTGTCTCACAGGCTAACAAAATGACATCAAATGGTGACTCATCTCTTTATCAATTTCATGATTTTCAGTTGCATCTTTTCTAGCAGTACACTATCAAAGTATGTTTCAAAGAAGAGAAGAGAGTGGATTTCAAAGCATCGTTTTATCTTATCAATCACAGTGGACTATTATCCTCAAGTAGGAAAACTTCAAAAATAACTTTGAATTATAGTTCAAGTTGAGAACATCTTTGTGTTTTGAAATACAGATATACCTAGGGAACTTATGTACTGGCCCTGGTGCTCAGTCCTAGATAACTGATCAATGGTCTTTTCTAATGTGCCTGCCTGTGAGGATCACATGTTTTACTTAGAACAAAAACTAGTTGTTGTCTTTGAGCTTTTTGTATGAATGAAATTTTGGTCCTTTTTGACTTCCTGTAATTGGTGTAGACTTTTTTCCCTTCCTCATGTCTTTTCTTGGTAGAGGAATCTCAACTGATGTTATTATTCATCTGTTGACCTTATTAAAATTTTAGTCTTATATTTTACTCTTCTTTTAAAATCAATGTGGTATCTCTCATCTGGTTTCATCAATTTTCACAGGCGAAATCAACTCATAAGCACTTTATAAAAACATGTTCAGTTTTACAATACGAGGGCCAGAGGTAAGAGTGACAATCCTCTAAGCACATAGCTTAGTTACAGCCTAACCTGCTGCTCCACACATACAGACACCTTTTAAACCAGTGTGAATTGTGTCTGCTGTATGCAGTAGCTAAGGAAAAAGTGAAAATGGCAAAAAATTTCTTCCATAAAAGTCAGTTTCATTATCCATTCTACTGAACAAGGGATTGACCCTTTGTAGTAACTGACATAACAGAATACTGAAATATCTATCCAGACTCCTTTAAATAGACCTAACTGCCCTTCTCCTCACCTTCTGGGTTCTGTGCGTTCTGCTCTGGATGTGTAAAAGACCACTTTGCCACTATTGGCATCATCCTCACAATTCAGCTAGACCACCACCAATTTGTACAGTCCTCACGTTCACATTGTCTGGATCCTGAGTTCTCTTTCCTTCTAAGTTTTGCTCAGGACACCATCCAATATGAGCAGCTAACATTTACTAAGTGCTTACTATGTTTCAGGCATTATGCTAAATCCTTTTATCTGCATCATCTAATTTAATCTTCACAACAACTCAGTGAGGTAGTTACTTGAGTTAATTATCTATTGCAGCACAGACCCCAATTAACCCCCAAACATAATGGCTTGAAACAACAAAAATTATTTATGTCTCAGGTTACTGTAGTCCAGTTATTTGGAAGAGTCTCAGCTGAGCAATTCTGGGTCAGGTTCTCCCATGAAGTTGGAGTCAATCTGCCTGAGGCACATCATTTTGCGGGCTTTTTCATATTCACATGTCAGGTACCCGGACTTAGGCAGCTGAGGCTCCTTATACACAGCTCTCTGTCTGTGACACAGACAATACATGACCTCCTCAGTATTTTATCCAACATGGTAGCTTTGGGAAAGTTGGGCTTTCAAGGTACATGATGAGAGGGAGAGAGAGAAAGAGAGAGAGCACGCAATGAGAGGGAGAGAGAGAGAGAGCACGCGAGAGTGAATTAGATGATACCTGTTTCACCTTTTCTAACTCAGTCTTGGAAGCCATGTCCCTTTACTTCTTTTAATTTATTTTTTTATAAGCAAGTCATTAAGGCCAGTCAATGTTCAAAAGATGGGTGACTAGACTCTACCACTTTATGGAAGGAGTATTAAAGAATTTATGAAGAACTTTTAAAATCACCACAGTTTGCCTTCTGGCCATACATTATTTGCATTTTCCTCACATCAAAATATTTTCACTTTCTCCCAAGATCCCCAGAAGTCTCATCTTTATAGCTTTGGGCTCTTTTTTCCAATCAGATGCAGGTACAGGTAGGGCTTCTCAGGTGATATTCCTTGAGTAGAATTCCTCTCCATCTGAAGACTTGTGAAGTCAAGAGACAAAATTTGGTCACAACCCAATGTATATTGGTGGAGCAGACTGTAATAGTAGAACTGCTACAGCTCCTTCTGTTCAAAGAGGGGGGAAATGAAGCACAGGAAAGTTACTAGTCTAAAACCCTATTCAACACATATTGCTAATTCCTTGATTAGAACTCAGTCCTAGTATCTGGGAATGATTTTCCAGAACTCTTGGCTCTGCACTCTGAGATGTGTTTCTTCTTTTCAAACAGAAATGGTTGTTTTTTGGCCATGAGTAGTTTTGTCAGCGTGCTTCCTGCCTATTATGATTTGGGAGTCTATACATGTCTATATTTTATACTGTTTCTTCCCCCTCCAGGCCACACTGACAATTGATGCCATTCTTTTAAAAACTTTATGGTCCCACTATAAATCTTGACAGAATCTCTTCTTTGGAAAAAAAGTCACAACCACAAGTCAGATTGACATAGACTTTGTTCAGTAGAGCTTCCTAGAAGGTAGCCACAGGAAAATATCCTGGAACAAATTAGAATCCTTCTGGTTTAATGCAGAAGATCTATAAGGCATGTTCTAAGATCTTAGAGGGGATTTTAAAAAAACATCTATTTGAGGAACTCATAAATATTCTGAGGTTATAAAGTCACATGCATGGCTGTATCTTCAGAGTATGTTCTTTGATAATACCTTGGAATTGATCATTTCCAGAAAGCCATTTAATTTTAATATCACTTACCATCCGAAAAACTGAGACTGAGAAACAGTTTATTATCAAACATGGAAAGTCCTAGCTTCCTTATATTTAATATTTATTTTTTTACTACCCTATCATATTTCACTCCAGACTATAATAAAAATAAGGTGAAGAGCAGGATGAAGAGGAGGAAATAGAAGAGGACAGAGAGCTCCCTATCTGCTGACACTTTCAGACACTTCCTGGGAATCCTCTTAGCTGATCATTCACTCCATTAGACAGATTTTCTGTTTTCACATTACCATAGGCAACAATGCTGCTAAACTTTCTATCACCAAGCAAATGTACACTTTTATGTAATTTTCAATAACATCATAGTATATAGGAAACGGTAATGAAGAACGGTTATTCTATATGTAAGACTAGATAATCATCAGCATTTTATTTTATAATACGATTTAAAATAAGCAGAAAAAATTAAGCTGGATTGGCTATGGTACCAGGCGTAATCACAAAGGTTCTATCTGTTGGCAGTAACTGCCCTAAAGCATGAAGCTTTTATGATGGGCATCTCAAGTTTGAATTCTTTTGGCACTGAAGTAGATATATTCTTATCACATCTAAGCCCTTACCTAGGAAGCCCCTCAAAGGGAAAAGTGTTGTTTTCACCCACTCTGAAGCCTTTGACATCTATGCTTTGGACAAATCGGCATCAAATGTTCAAAAGAGAGATATATACCAGGTGCTTCATTGAGTACGAGCCAAGAGCAAGAAATCTCAATGTAAAGGAGAAAATCTCTTTGATATTAAGATTTTTGTCTTTAGCTAGAATGCAAACTTCCTGAAAGGAAGAGGATTTTCTACTTGGTCACTGTTGTATTTCTAGAGTTTAAAGCAAAGTTCATTGTACAAATTTGAAGAAATCTCACACATCATTTATGATTGCCAAATATTTATAAATGTTCAAGCCATACTCTTAGGCTATAGTCATGTAGTTCCCTAGATTGGATTTCAAAGCAGTTACAATGACCTTGAGTAGACTCCACCCACTGGGGGCCTCAGGAGAGCCAGGCAGGAGCATGGGCCAGGAAAATGTACAAATGGCCTGAAAATAACATCTGCTGGTAAAAGGAAAAGGAATTTACTAATTTTTATTGTTATCACTTTCTGGTCTAGTTAAATCAATTATTTCATTGCAGTAAACACATGGCCTTTGACTACAACAGCTATGGGATATAAAAAATTTATGTATAGTCATCATTCCACTCCCCACAGCAAATCAGCCCAAATCATAAAAGTAGAATAAAACAGAGGCTGAAATGGTGGGAGAAAAAGACAGGATTTAAGATCAGAGAAGTCTACTGAGGTTAAGAGAATGAATACTTTGCTTTTCAAAAGTTATCTTTTGATTTTTAAAAATGCCTTAAACTACACATGGAGTGTAAAATAATCAATAGTTTAAAATTTTGAATTATACAGACCTATATAGAATAAAATGTGAAAGTTTTTATGTTCCTAGGCCACTCTTATTTTTCTTGAGCTGAGGATGATGCTGAGAGAGACCATTTACAGCATATGTGCTGAGCCACAGTAGAAAATGGGAGGCTTTTACCTCCATTTCTCATCTTCCAAAGCATAATCATCAACCCAGCTTACCAGAGTCAGTTGGCTTCAAGTGGACCATGCCAGGGAATCACTTCAGTTATTTACTGAAGGAAAAAAAAATAAGATAAGGGCTACGATTAACAGTTTTGGAAGAAATGCCAAGGGACACTTTATATCAACTTTCTTATTGGGTCCACAGAAAGATGTGCTCTCTGATGTCTAGTTATGGGTTCTGACAAATTACACATTCTAGGTTCAGTTTATTCCACTGCACTACCAAATTGTATAACAAATTCAATGAGTTTAAAAACCATTTACTCTCTATATTTAAATTCTATTGTTGATATGTGATGCAAAATCCAGTTGCCTGGTCCTGATAATAACCCAGCCTCTGACTTCACCATTCAAAGACATGTTAAAGTGGGTTAGCTTCCCTGAGCTTAAAGAGCTCACTGAATCTCTCTGTCTAACCAAGTCTGAAATTTGCTTGATTTCAAGACCCTCCCCCCATCATCTGATGCTTCTCAATCCTTACCTCTGTCTTTCCTTTAATTTGATGGCCATTTTCTGACTATCATAAGAATATGCTGTGCTTAAGGTCCTCTTTTCTTTGTCTTTTCCACCTGCAATTCTGTTACCTTTTCTCCCTATGTTTACCTAACATTTTCTTCCTAAGTATGTCTATACTATGGCATATCATGTAGAAGAGTTTACAAAATGAGATGCAGCTACACGTTCTGATGAGGAAACATGTCCAAGGCATACCATGAAAAAAATAGAATTTAGTATAGTAAAATCTGATATATATGGCAGAAGAGTATAAACCATATCATTTTTTAAATTTATTTTATTTTATTGTTTGGGATTCATTGAAGATACAAAGAATTAGGTTACATTGATTGTATTTGTCACATGGAGACCCTCTTATAATTGTTGTCCCATGGCCAAGAGGTGTGCCATACACCGTGACCCCCAACCCCCTTCTAAACCATATTATTAATTTTAGTTATTTCTGAGGAATGTGACCTTGGTGAGGAAGTTTGCCTTTTGTTATATTTATGTATTACTTGAATTCTTTAAATTGCATATATTATTTTTGTGATCAGAATAAAAGCTTGTTTAGGGTGGGCACCTGTGGCTCAGTGAGTAGGGCGCTGGACTCACATACCGAGGGCGGAGAGTTCAAAGCCGACCCTGGCCAAACTGCAACAAAAAATAGCCAGGCGTTGTGGTGGGCACCTGTAGTCCCAGCTACTTGGGAGGCTGAGGCAAGAGGATCAAGAGTTTGAGGTTGCTGAGAGCAAAAGCCCAAGAGCTGGAGGTTGTTGTGAGTTGTGACACCACAGCACTCTACTGAGGGCAACAGAATGAGACTCTGTCTCTAAAAAAAAAAAAAAAAAAAAAAAAATTGTTTAAAAAAGAATTTAAAAATTGTATTTCTTCCATAAATCCTTTCTTGAGAACTGCAATCCTTATTGATATGCCTTTCCTAAACTCCTATTGAAGTTGCACTATATATCTCTA
>CAUYON010116839.1:0-26068 GCA_963573935.1 Arctocebus calabarensis
TATTCCCTTTGATGAAATGAAGGAAAGAATACTGAAAATTGTCACTGGATTTAATGGTATCCCTTTTACTATTCAGCGACTATGTGAATTGCTGACAGATCCAAGGAGAAACTATACAGGAACAGACAAATTCCTCAGAGGAGTAGAAAAAGAATGTGAGGGTTGTTAGCTGTGTTTATCCTTCTTCAGAGTAAGTATAGAAATTTTTTCTTTTTCCAGGGTATTATTTTAATTATTATGTTATTTAAACATTATTCTTAAAATATGATTACATTTATTTTACAGGTAATTGTAATGACATTTATAAATACTTAATGAACCTAAAATCTATTTCCCAATTCCCAAGGTAGAATCTTACCAATAACATTACCTGCATTTTTCCAGAAAAGACATTTGGATCGGTGACATACTGTAATTTTAGTATTGTTGGATGTATGTACTGCCATGGCACTCAAAGTCTTGAGATGCCATCCTACATGCCTTTCTGGGGCATCCGTAGGAAATATTTCCTAGGTTTGAAATAGCTACTTGATGGCATTCCTTTTCATGGTAGGAGAGTATCTCGTTGTCAAGATTCAGGTATAGTAAAGTAAGAACTCAATTTAGGGCACTGTTTCTTAATACTATAGAAAATAATTCCTTTTTGTGCATGGCCATCCTGGGAATTATAAGAGGTTTAACAACGTCCCTGGCCTCTACCCACTGATGCCAGTAGTGTTACATGCCTCCAAGTATCTGTAGGCATTGCCAAATGTTCTCTGGTATATGAAGGGTGGGCAGGGAGAAGGGGTTATCCTCTGTTGAGAACCACTGGTTTAAGGTTAAGCTGCTTCTCCTTTCCTAAGAAAACAACAACAGTGAATTTGTTTATAGAACTTTCTCAAGAATATATTTGTATTAGTAAATGAGATACTAAAATAATGTTTTGTGACATATCACAGATAAAATATATGATTAAAAAAAGAATTACTGGCTGGGTGCAGTGGCTCATGCCTATAATCCTAGCACTCTGGGAGGCCAAGGTGAATTGTGTGAGCTTAGGAGTTTGAGACCAACCCTGTCTCTAAAAATAGCCAGGTGTTGTGGCAGGCGCCTGTAGTCTCACCTACTTGGGAGGCTGAAGCAAGATGGTTGCTTGAGCCCAAGAGACTGATGTTGCTGTGAGCTATGATGCCATGGCACTGTACCAAGGGCAACAAAATAAGACTGTTTCTAAAAAAAGAAGAATTTCTTTTTATCATGTGCTATGATGTTTTGCTAGTGAATATGAGGTATTTTAGGTAGAGATTGTAAAATGCAGTCAAGTCATGTTGATGGAAAGATTTTTTTTTTCTTACAGTGTGTTTGTTAATTCTAGTAGTTTTTGTTTGAATCTGTGAAGTGACATCTTAAAGTATCTTTTAGACCCATGATTCTTACCACAATTAAAGAATTGAACCACCCATGGGTGTATTTTCTTTTCTTTTTATAGGAAAAACAGTTCTAATAGTTTAAATCGAATGAATGGTGTTATGTTTCCTGGCAATTCACCAAACTATACTGAGAGGTGAGGCTGTTGATTCTTAATATCCATTTGTCATTGTTGTTTAGCTGGCCTGGGCTGGGTTCTAACCCACCAGCCTCAGTGTATGTGGCTGGCGCCATAACCACTGTGCTATGGGCACTGAGCCGGATTCTTAATATCCAAAGAGTTGTTGTAACTGAGGCTACCCGTAAAAAACACAGACCCCCACTTTGGGTACAAATGAGGTAATGATTTATTTACATCTGCACAGGCGGACCGCTGCCCAAAGGGCAAACGGCCCCTTAGTGCGCTACAGGCTGATTTTTTTATACCCCTTTTGTGCTGATGTGGCAAAGCAAGCATGTACAAAAGCGGAACATGGCCGGTTGTAGGGTGGGGTCACAGGTAGTTGGCTCAGGGGGTTGCTGCACAGTAGCTCAGGGGGGTAACTCAGTAACCATGGGGACAACTTGGAAAGCCCAGTAGCTTGGGAAACTTTGCCTGAGTTAGTTTTTACCATTGTTTAGCTGGCTAGGGGAGTTGAGGTAAGTTTCTCATCGTTGTGTTTAGACATTGCTAGGGAGTCAGGGAACTCGGAGAACTTCCTTGTCAGAAACCTGTTCTCAGAATTAAACTATAAAGAGGGATTTGAGACAGACGAGCACTCAGGCTGAAATAGTTAGGGGCCTTTAGGGGGTCCTCTTGCTGGGTCAGTTACTATAGAGTGTGCATTTTCCCGATCTTGAGTAGCAGGCTTAAGGTACATTCTAAAAATTATGCATTTATGGAAGATACAGGGTATACCACACAATTAATTAATTTAGTAAGGTATGGATCTGAAAACAAATATAGCAAATACTTAATGTGCCTTTTTCATATAAACATATTGTGGAACATACGACTTTTTACAAAGGTGGAAAATGATGTTCATTTATTTTATAGGTCTAATATAAATGGGCCTGGAACACCCAGGCCACTTAATAGACCAAAGGTTTCTTTGTCAGCCCCCATGACAACAAATGGTTTGCCTGAGAGCACAGACAACAAAGAATCAAACTTACAGCCAAATGAAGAGAAAAATCACAGGTTTGTATGTGTTTTATATTAAAAACACAAAAAAGTTTTCATGTATCAATTTTTAACATTCATTATTTATTGTAGATATAAATGAGATACTCAAATAATGTTTCTTGACATATAGATAAACCATTTTTAAGAGATATGTGATTAAAAGAAGTTTATCATAGATAAAATTTTTTTAAAAAAATATATGATTAAAAAAAGTATATTTATAATATACTATCCTGAAGGATGGAACAAGTTTTTTATGTGGTCCATAGGGACCGTGGCTTTTGTTTACAGCTTTATTAGCAAAGGAAGGACATAGAACGGACTTTAAATCTGCTAATTTAGGCTCGGCGCCTGTGGCTCAATGGGCTAGGGCGCCTATAGTCCCAGCTACTTCGGAGGCAGAGGCAAGAGACTCGCTTGAGCCCAGGAATTGGAGGTTGCTATGAGCTGTGATGCCAGGGCACTCTATCCAGGGTGACAGCTTGAGGCTCTGTCTCAAAAAAAAGAAAAAAAAAATCTGCTAATCTAGAAAGATTGTTTAAGCAGGATTTAAAGAACCTAAAGGAGTTGTGGTATATTTTAAATTTATTTGTGAAAGTTATTTAAAGAGAAAAATTTTTATAACTGAGTTGAAGTTTGGGAATAGTTTTCTTATTGTAGTTATTAAAAAAACCCCTTTCATTCTAAATTTTCTCTTTTTTTGGGGGTTTTTTTTTTTTTTTTATGTTGCTAAGAATTTATTTTTTTTCCCCCCCAGTGGTAAGACAATTTATTTACAGAAAAGAATACAGAAAACACTAAAGCTCCTGGTAGAGAGAGGGAACTCAAGTGGGGAGAGAAAAGCTCTCTACGTTTCTCTCCCAGTCTTTCCCCGTCTCCCTTTCTAGGCTTTTAGTCTCGGGGTACATATTGGTGTATGAGTTCTTTGGCCAGGAAACGAATGAACACAATCTCTGCTGCCGGGGGCAAGTGAATGAATGTATCAATGAACGAACACAGTCCCTTCCGCCAGGAGCAAGGAACTAATATTTTCTTTTTAGAAAATTTGTTTTGACTGATTCATTTTTAAAAAATGTTAATAGCTGTGTTCATTGTTTCTTGTCCCTTCTGTAGTCAATTTTGTAAATTATATTTTTTAAGAATTGCCCAGGTCATCTGTTTTCACATTTATTGGCACTAAGTTGTATTTCTAGTGTCTGTATACTTATTTCAATTTCATTCCGATATTTATATTTCTTTGATCAAGCTTGTCAGAGATGTGTCAATTTTATTATTTTTTAAAATAACTAAGTTTTCATGTAACCATTCCTCTCTCTTGTGTGTTTGCTGTCTCTTAGTCATTTTATGTTTTTAATCTTTATTTTTTTCATACTTTAACATTCTTTGAGCATATACACAAATTTTCAGTGCTGTTACTTTACTACTGTAATCACATTATATTATAATCTTATAAGTGGTCAGTTTTAATAATTTACATTATTAGAAATTTTGCTATAAATACTACTTTAGCTTCATAACACAATTTTTATGTGACATGTGCTATTTTTGTTATCATTCCAATTGAAATATATTTCCTTTGTGACTTCTTTTTTGACCCTAAGAGTTATTAAACTTGTGCATTAGATTTCCAAACATAGAGGAGCATGTACTTGTAGTTTTTTAAATGTTAGTGTAAAACAAATTTAATAAAAGCTGTTAGTTTTTTTTTTATATAAGGAAAACATTTTTTTTCTGAACATGACGAAAACGTTATTTCCCGTGTTTTTAGAGCTTCCCGCTTCTTCATTTGTAACCCTCATTCCAAGATCAAATAATTGGCTGTCCTGTAGTTTTAATTTCCTTAAAACTGTGGAAAGCTAAATACTTATCTGAAGGTAACAGGCTTTCATGGCATCTTTTTTTCTGACTTGCAGCTTTACTTTGAGTACATCTTATGTATGTTTCTGGAAAAAAAAAGTATGTGGGAAATAATTTTTTGAGAATAACCTGAAGATATTTTGAGTTTGCCCTCACAGTTGATGTTATCTGGATATAGAATTCTAAATTGAAAATAACTTCCCCTTCATTTGTAGCTTCTTGGTTCCTTAAGGAGGCAGGAAGGAAATGGGCTTTTAAAAAGTTTTACTTTCAAGGGAAATACTGCTGCCCCAGTTTTAACTGCTATGCCAAAAACCCTTAAATAATACTATGCAGAGTGTGGACATGAATAACGCCAGACATGTAGACCAACATTTTTGAAATCTTAGCTTTGTGGCACTGTTTTATAAAATTCCAGTTACCTTTAATCCTACACATTTAGAATATGATAGCAATTACCTGGAGTTTTTGGAGATATGCAAGAACAATACATTTTTGAACCATCAGTTCTAAAGAACTTCCAAGTTTCTTTGGAAGTGCTTTATCAAGAATGAAAATGATAAAGTATGCTGAGAATATGCAAATACGTTTGAGGGTTCACAATTAAAACCTCAAGATGTATTTGGTGATAAATCATTTCTCTGTGGTTGCGAGTGTTCGCAAAAGGAATTCAAATTGATAATTGTGATTGTATGATCCTTAGAGTAACTAACAATTTTCCATTTTCATCTGCTCTTTGAAATAAAAAGAGAAATGTAATACCTCAAACCAATCTACAACAGGCAGATAGTATTTCAAATATATGGGACATTTTTCTTTTCCCCTGCAGTCTTGTGTAGAAGTACCTTGAGAAAACCACCAGTAAAAAAAAAATCTGTTCCTATTTTCCATTTCTACCTGCCAACCTAAGAATAAACCCCTAAATTTGTTTCAGCTTCAAAAATATCTCCAATACAAGCCTTAAAGAATGAGAATAAGTACCTTACCCTCCAATTATAATGCAAATATCCTACTGGAAGTCAAGCCACTTCTGACCAGTCTCTTTCCCCAAGCAAGGCCTGAACTGATGGAAACACCTTGTGATGGGAGTGTGTGGAGCTACATTCATTATAGGACGACTATTGGGATTTCTTGATTTAGACATTCATCATCAGCTGGGCCATTTCTTGTCAGCTTTCTGCTGCCCTTTCATCTTGGAGGAATGACTCAAGCTGAGCAGATAATCTTCCAATTTAGAAATCACGGTAATTGCAAATATAATGGCTTTGCAGGGACTCAGTAGGGATACTCAGATATCAGGCTCATTGGGAACTTCCTGGAATGCTACCTCATGGAAGGGAAATCAGTTCCTCTCAGCTCCCCATAAAAAGGAAAGAGTTCTGCCACTCTCATCCTCTGTCTTCACCTGCTTGGTCCAAGCTTATTTTAGTTTTTAATTTTTTTTAGGGCCCAATGAATATAGGAGAAGAAATGTGCTTCTTTTCAAATGAAGGTTTTTATTCTTATTCAGCTATGATTAGGTCAATGGATTAGTAGGTGATGGCCGCTAAAAAGCTTACTTGTTATAGATCCCAAGTGGGGGGGCATGCCATGCCATGGAGGGGGTGCATGGAGATGCACCAGTATCAGTCGAGAGGCAGTGGAAGAAAGAGAAACATGTAAACAAGAGTCTTTACTGTGGTCCCTATGGGAAAGAGTAGGCGAAGCAAGGTAAGCAGGGTTAGGATCTGCTAGTTTGAATAATTTCAGTGAGTTTTGGGGTACAGGTGGCAACCTGAGATGTCTGGTACCTGGCCCTGGGGTGATTAGGGCAAGAACATAGGCACTCAGATTGTAAAAATCCAATAAAGGAGGCGGTTGAGAGCTGTGGGGTCTGCATTGGTTGTTTTGCATATGAAAGGCATGCTTATAGGAGAGGCCTTTACTATTTCTAGGAATTGGGGCAGTGAGGGTGGGGCATCCCGTGCAAGGCCATCAAAGACCCAGGAAGTCAAAGCATCAGAAATACATGGTTAGGGCTCTGGGTCCCTAGTGGGTAGCGCGCTGGCCACATACACTGAGGCAGGCGGGTTTGAACCTGGCCCAGGCCTACTAAACAACAATGATAATTGCAACAAAAAAATTGCCGGGCGTTGTGGCTGGTGCCTGCAGTCCCAGCTACTTGGGAGGCTGAGGCAAAAGAATCGCTTAAGCCCAAGAGTTTGAGGTTGTTGTGAGCTGTGATGCCACAGCACTTTACCAAGGTGGCATAGTGAGACTGTCTCTCAAAAAAAGAGAAATATATGGTTAATATGGTGTTCTGCCATCAAATACCCTCCTTCATACAATTGTGCAAAGGTGACTGGACTCAAGGTAGTTCCATGACCTCGATGAAGAAGGCTGCATAGACCGTCTTCTTCCCACACCGAGCCCTGGGTGGTGGATTCTGCCGAAGACTTTGCTGAAGACCTCTTTCAACCTCTCTAAGGTCATGTGTAGAATATGGGTAGGAGCTGTCCTAGCTACCGAGAATGAATTAGGAACCAGATGTGAAAAGGAACTTGAAGCACAGCATGTTGTACTATGCATGTATGATTCATCATTACTTAATGGGAAAAGGAAGTAGATACTTAAAAAAAAAAAAAAGGAAGAAAAAAAACTTAAACTAAAATGGAAACAGCATCATCCCCCAGTGGAATGAAATTAGTCTTTTAGCTTTTATTTCAAGCTTACATGCCTTTGGCACTCCCAGACTCAGGGTTTTGGCTCTGTGTTGAGGTAATTCAGAGAATTTGGCCATCCTGTAATTCTCTGCAGAGATGATGGCCAATTCTTTTGCTGTCCTTAATGGAATGATCACAGAGCAGCGTCTGTAGGTTCCTTTCGATTTCTTTTGAAGTAAAAGTTGGGAAATTTCCCCTCAGACCCTTAAGCATTTCAGATTTCCTCAAAACAGTTTTTCTTTATGTCTGGGACAAACTCCCAGAGAGATCCTGATTATACTGTTTGCCAATCCAATTTAAAAGAATGCTTTCTCTTGACTGGCTGGGAATCCTACATGCAAGCTTGGCGTATTTCCTTACAGTCAGGCGGATAGCGAGTTTGTAGCCTTCCCCGTGTCCCAGATTTAAAATAGAAGGTGGTGAGGCTTTCTGTAAGATTATTGTAGTTCCCAAGAAGCAAAATTAAACAAGGCATAGAGAAGATAATTGCATTTTGTTTTGAGGACCTCAGTAAACAGACACAATTGAGATATACTGCCAATAGGAAAAAAATGAAACATGTGAGTTCACAAAGCAAGAGGAAAAACTGAGTTTTCTGAATGAAAGACAGGAAACTGGGAACGTCTCTGTAGAGGATATGTCTATAGTTTCCACTTATTATTTGAAAAGTAGAACACACCATTTCATTCTATCAGAAGGTTGCAGTCACATGCGCCAGCCAGCTGATGACAGTGAAGCTCTTGGAAGCTTCACATTTCTCTAGAAATGCAAAATAATGCCCTTTAATGGAGACAGGAAAATAATGACATTTGCCAATTAACTAGCTTTAAGTGCACTTTATGAACTTTAATCCCGGCAACAATGTCTCTCATGTATCTTGCCTGTGAAAGAGAAAAAAATCCCATGTAAAACATAGATTACAAGCCTAATGCCTTCTTTCTGGGATTATTCAGAAACCCCTATGCAGTAGATCTTAGACTGTGTGTAGTTTTTTATGGCACAACTGTTTCAAAATACTAATTTCCTGGTTTGTCCTGTGTGAGTCTGTGGGTATTCTTCATTCTGGTTTTTGTAAGATTTTGGAAAATTGAATTAAGCAAATATTTTTTGCGGGAGACAGTTTCAAGTTCCTTGAAAGAATCTGGGCCCTACTTATTATTGTCAGTCCATGGAAGCTCACTCAGTTTAGGACTTGTGGTGGATGTTGGCTAAGATGGTAGTCAGTGGGTTTAACCAGATCTGGCTCTCCATGTAGGCAGGGAACCTGGGCCCGAGATGATTCTTTGTCATCTCCCAGGAATCTGTCAGACCTGGGGTTCTGGACTTTCTCCTCCTACAACTCCCACACTCTTACTTGTGCTGACGTGGCTCCTCCTCCCCACTGGGACACCTGCTCCCACAGTTCTGCCTGAGCTCTTTGCCCTAGTTGTCCTCCTTTGTGTCCCTACCCCCTGGCCCCACTTTGCACAAGTTCCTTGCCAGCACTTTAACATCCCTCGCCTCCTTTGGTCTTTCACAGTCCCCACTTGTCACATCCATGTCTGGATACTTCTCACTGAACCTTTTCTCCTGCCCTTTCCAGGTGTCAGGAGGAGATAGAGGCAGCTGAGAAACAGTGTTGGAGGGGTTGTAGACAAGTTCAAGTTGTCTGAATCCCCAGCATCTTCTCCAGCTCAGTAAGCCTGTGAAGAAGCTGTCAGTCCTCAGCTCTTTTCTTCCTCCAGAAAACTCTCATCTCTTATTTACTGACATGATCACATCCATCTAATGACAGCCCCACTCATTTTCTCTTATTTCATTTTTAAAGTTCTTTGAGTGTTTGGGTAATATTTTTGAGATGTTAACCCATGTTACCTTATTTTCTTCCTACATTCCTCCTTTTTCTTCCCATTCACAGGAGCAGTGAATTATCTCCATGGCCATCGTCTCAATGGAGGGATAGGACAGGGTGAATCTCACTGGCTATGGTTTCAAAGAATTTGAGCTCTTTAGGGAAAGAAGACAACTGTGAATAGCCTCTGTGTTTGGAAGAAATATGCAAAGAGGATTCTCACCCTCACTCCACCGCAATTCTTCTCAAAACTAGGAGAAGAAGATTCCTGTGGAATGAAGGTAAGAATAGAGACTCTACAAAGTTCTAGAGAGTTGGGGCCCACTGCCTGCTGACCTAGCAAATTTGGAGAAAGGGAATGGGCTCTTGGTGTCTAGTAGGCATGTCCTTATTTCTGCAGAGATTAATCCATACCTGGCATGGCACAAACGAAACAATGAGTGTCCCCTGCCACTGGCATAATACGGAAACTGTAGAAAGAGCCACCAAACTTGAAGCTACCATGAGCAGAAACAAACATGTCTTGGCAGAAAACTGTATGGGCCAAAGTTCCAACTCCTTGCCTCCGAACCGTGTTCAGTCTTCTGTAAACACCTACATTCTGGATAAAACTCTGAAGGAGAAAGGGGAGAGGCCAGAATCATCCAGCAGGGTGGGAGCTTATAATAGAAATTAGGCTGAGTTATAGAAAAAGTCAGTTTATATTTATTGCCTGCTTGAGTTAAGGACTGGGATTCACACCCACCTCATCTGTGTCTTTAACTTAATCTTCTTTCTTTCACATCAGCAGGAAGAAGCATTTTACTGCCTTCTATTCTGCCTTTCCATTCCATAGCATCATCCTCAATCATCGTCTGTTTCAGCATTTACCAAGCTGTTGCTCCACATATATCCCTTCTTGTATTAATTCATGTGAAGTCTCAATAACGATGGCTACCTAACTCAGAGTGTCTAAGACAAGAAGCTAAATGTGTTGCTCATGGAATGCAACAAAGTGTTAAACGGTCAAACCGCTGGACACGCCGCAATGTAACTGTGTCTCAAAAATAATTGGAGTTCTGGTTGCCCTTAGGATTCTTTTTCTTCATTTCTTAAATCTACTTCTCTGTGAAAGCTGGAATCATTATCTTTCTTGGCAGACTTACTGGCTTATTCCAGCAGGGGAGAAATATGAGTGCTGAAAGCATCAGAATTGTCCATCTTAAACTTTCTACTACACGGAAAGGACCAGCTCATGCTTTCCGTCTGGAACCTCATTTAAAAATCCTTATGTTGCTTATGTCAGCTGCAAGGTTTGAGGTGAAGGAGGAAGTGGTTTACAGAAAGAGTGGGGATGGGGTAGGACTGTCAAAGCACGAGCTGTCTGTGAGGGGGGTGAGCCACCTTCAGTAGGGGCTACTTGTCCTATCAGCGACTTACAGATACATGCATGTTCAGTCACAGAAAGCAAATGCCCACAAAGAAACAGGTGTATACTATCTGCCCTGCTTCCCCTTGCTTACTATTTACTCTTGTCTAAATTTCTTCGATTCCCCCTAAGCAAATTCTCTTAAACATTGTTGTAAATGACCTCATACTTCTCAAATTTAAATACTTCCCCCCAGCAGTTGACTCTATTAATTGCCTCATTTTACCAAACACTTTCCCCTAACTCAGCTTCCAAGTGACCCTTCTTACTTCGCTCTCTTCTCACCTGCCAGATAATGCTGTCTCCTTTGCTATTTTTTCTTTATCCTTTTGCTCTTTAATTATAGGCAATCATTACATTTCTGACCTCAATCCATTTTTTTCTACTCCCTCTCCTGTGGTAGTTAGAAGACTTCAGCAGCTTTACATTTTCTACACAGCATAACACTAAGGTAATTAAAAGCCTCAAAGAGCTAATGAAAAGTTAACATTCCATAAAAATAATGTCATGAATGATAATAATAACAGCAAGAGTGGACAATTACTGAGGGGCCATTGCTCTGAGCATTTACTTGAATTAAGTCACTTGATCTTCCCCCTATACGATATATACAATTTTTATTATTTCCCTTTTAGCAGCTGAGGGAAAGGAATTGTGCAGAGGTCAGACACTTGTCCAATGTCAAATGATGTAAAAAACAATGATCAAACTTGGGCGGTCTCCTAAACATGCCTGAAGCTTCCTGGACATGCTCCGGGTGATGGTCCCATGCCCGACTCTATCATTTAACACTGCCCTTCCTTCAAGGTAGAAGTTCTCAGGTTACCTCTTTCAACCAGCTTATTAGATGAAGACTTCCCTCCTTTGAACTTTCGTATGTTTTATTAGTCTCTTCATTATTTTTTTCCTCTTTTCTATGTGATTACTGAAAACTATGTCATCTTGTTAAAAGTCTTTAAGTACCTGTGGGTTCATGTGTCCCCACGCCTCTCCCACCATCACAAGTACCTTTCAGAACCTCTTTCCATCATGGATGCTCAATCAATGTCTGTTAAGGAAACCAATGAGCCATCTGCTATTTATCACACATCTGCTATTTATTGAGAATATTGGTTAGACCTTTATAGCAGATATCTATAGACCAGGGCTATTCAAAGTATGGCCTACAGACTGTGGCTCTTCCCATAACAATTCATTATGGTGAGATAGGGGCCTTACTCCAGAGCATAAATTGACATTCAGCTTCTTTCATCAAGAAAGTCATTCTAAGGAAAAATGATGGCTGAGTTAAACAGTGTGTTTAGTGAGATAGTTGACTTAACATGTAGTTGAATTATATTTCGGTATAAGTTCCTGACTTCATTAGGAGTCAGTAACAAATACTTAGAGCCGTGGAACTTTTTGTAGCTCCATGATAAGGAAATGCTATGGTTTGAATGTATGAGTCCCTCCAAAAGTCTTATGTTGGAACTTAAACCCCACAGGGATGACTTTAGAAGGTGAGACCTTTGGGAGTTGATTAGGTTGTGAGGACTGCACCCCCAGGTTGGGATTAATCCCTCAATCATGTGTCTTGAGAAAACTATATCAGCCCCTTCTTGCTCTTCTGTCTTCCTCCCAATGAGGATGTAACAACAAACACCATCTTGGAGGCAGAGAACAGCTCTCGGCAAACGGACAATCTTCTTGTGCCTTGATCTTGAACTTTTGAGCCTTCAGAACAGTAAGAAACAAATTTCTATCATCTATAAATTACTCTGTCCCAGGTATTTTGTTTTAGCTGCACAAGAGGCTGAGACAGAGATACAAAACAGATGTGGTGTGATTTCTATTGTTGGGAGTTTACACTCTAATTGAAGGTCTATAATATGAATTTTTTTTTTGAGACAGAATCTCACTTTGTCACCCCCAGTAGAATGCCCCGGTGTCATAGCTCATAGCAAACTCAAACTCTTGGGCTCAAGCTATCCTCTTGCCTTCAGCCTCCTGAGTAGCTGGGCTAGTGTCCTGCCCCAACACTTGGCTATTTTTTAGAGACAAGGTCTCATTCTTGCTCAAGCTGGTCTCAAACTCATGAGCTCAGGCAGTCCACCTGCCCAAGCTTCCCAGAATGTAGGATTATAGGTATGAGCCACCATACTTAGCCTATAATGTGAAATTTTAAAGCAAGAATATCAACAGCTAAATCACAAGATGATAAACATACTGACCAGTAAAAAGAATAAAAGAATTAAAGTGCCTCTGAACTGTTAGCCCAACTTTAGCTGTTATAAATCAAGAAACAAAGGCTCAGACAAGCTATTTTAAGCAAGTATTAATAATGCAAAAGTTTCTATGGAAACAAAAAGTTAGAAGTACATTTTAAAATACAACCAGATGTTAACTGTTATTTGAACATTTACATCAGTTATAGTGGGGCAATGTTTCCACAATAAATGTTTTCTGATTTTTATCCATAAATTTAACATAATCCAAAAATTTGCATAATGAAATACTACTTTTAGAATATAAATAATTTAGAAATACATTTTTGCAGTCTATATATCTATGCTCTACTTAAAAATTCTAAATCTTAGCGAAAAGGATTATAAATACTTAAAAAAACTATTTCTTTTTTTAGTTTTTCTATTTTATTTGCTTTATTTCAACAGATTTAGAGGGTAAAAGTGGCTTTTTGATACATGGATGAATTGTATAGTGGTGAATTCAGGATTTCTAGTATATTCATCACCTGAATAATATACATTGTACTCAATAAGTAATTTTTGATCCTTCAGCCCCCTCCGTCTAATCTCCCTGACTTCTGAGTCTCCAGAGTCCATCATATGCTCTGTATGATTGGGTACACCCATTGTTTAGTTCCCATTTATATATAAGTAAGTATGTGTAGTATTTGTTTCTCTGTTCCTGAGATGTTTCACTTAGGATTATGGTACCCAGATCCATCCATGTTGCAGTAAAAGACATTATTTCACTGTTTTGTATGGGTGAGTAGTATTCCATGGTACGTATCACTGCATTTTCTTTAACCACTCATCAGTTGATGGGCACTTATGTTGGTTCCATACCTTTGCAATCTTTGTAGTTGTGAATTATGGTATGATAATCATAGGAGTACAGGCAACCTTGGGATTGCTGGATCTAACAGTAGGTCAACTTTTAGTTCTTTGTGGAATCTCCATATTTTTTTCGATAGAGGTTGTAATAACTTATATTCCCAGCAACAGTGTATAAGCATTCTCTTTTCACTGCATTTGCACCAACATCTATTGCTTTTTCACTTTCTAACAATGGTTATTCTGGCCAGGGTGGTGGCTCAATGCCAATCATCCTAGCACTCTGGGAGGCTCATCACATGAGGTCAGGAGTTCAAGACTAACTTGGATAAGAGCAAGATGCCATCTCTACTAAAAATAGAAAAATTACCTGGATGTTGTAGTGGGTGCCTACAGTCCCAGCCTCCTAGGAAGCTGGGGTAGGAGGATCCCTTGGACCTAGGAGTGTGAGGTTGCTGTGAGCAAGGCTGGCACCACAGCATGCTAGCCTGGGCAACAGAATGAGACTCAGTCTCAAAAAAAAAAAAAAGTTATTCTGATGGATAAGATAGTAACTCATTGTGGTTTTAATTTTCATTTCCCTAATGATTAGTTACGTTGAGCATTTTTTCCCCATGTGATTATTGATCATTTGCATATCTTATTTTGAAAAAAATCTGTTCATGTCTTTTGCCTGCTTTCTAATGGGGTTGTTTTGGTTTGATTTTTTTTTTTTTTCTGATTTGTTTGAGTTCTTTATAGATTCTGGATAATAGACTTTTGATGGAGATACAGTTTATAAATATTTTCTCCAATCTATAGGTTGTTTACTCTATTGATTATTTCTTTTGCTGTGTGGAAATTTTTTAGTTCAATTAAGTTCCATTTATATTTTGTTTTTGTTGTATTTGCTTTCATGATGTTAGTTATAAATTCTTTTCCTAGAGCAATGTCCAGAGGACATTTTTTCTAGGTTTCCTGCTAGAATTTTTATGGTTTCAGATATTATGTTCAAGTCTTCAATCTGTCTTAAGTTAATTTTTGTATCTGGTGAGAAATAAGTTTCTAGTTTCACTCTTTTGCATCTGGTTCCTCAATTTTCCCAGTCCCATTTATTGAACAGGGTGTCTTTTTTCCCAGTATGTGTTTTGGTCTGCTTTGTTGAATGTCATTTTGTTGTAGGAGTATGGTTTTATTTCTTGGTTCTTTTTTCTGTTCATTGATCTATGTGTCTATTTTTCTCTCAGTACCATGCTGTTTTGATTATTACAGTCTTTGGAGTAGGTAATGTGATGCCTCCAGATTAATTCCTTTTGCTTAGGATTGCTTTGGCTATTGGGATTTTTAAAAAAATCTCACATGAAATTTAGAATTGTTTGTTTTGATTCTGTGAAAAATGACATTGGTATTTTGATGAAAATTATAATTAATTTGTAAATAACTTTGGGGAGTATGGATATTTTCATAAGACTGATTTTTCCAATTCATGAAATTGGGTTATTTTCCCATTTTTTTCTGTCATCTATAATTTCTTACATCAGTGTTTTGTAGAGATATTTTACCCCCCTGGTTCAGTATATTCCTCAGTAATTTTTTTTTTTTGGCAGCTATTGTAAATGATATTGAGTTCTTGATTTCTTGTCAGCTGTTACTAGTGTGTAGAAATGCTACTGATTTGAGTACATTAATTTTGTAACCTAGACTTTCTGAATTTATTTATCAATTCTAGGAGACTTTTAGAGGAATCTTTAGGATTTTCTAGATACAAGAGCGTATTATTGGCAAACCAGGATAGTGTGACCTCCCTTCTCCTTTCTGACTTGGATGCCCCCTATTTCCTTTTTTTGCTTGGTGTCTTTGGACAGAACTTCCATTACTATGTTGAACAGAAGTGGTAAGAGTGGGCACCCTTGTCTTATTCCAGTTTTTAGGGGGAATCCTTTCAACTTTACCCCATTTGGTATGATTTTAGCTATGGGTTTGTCAAATATGGCTTTTATCATTTTGAGGTATGTTCTTTCTGTGCCTCCTTTGTTGAGGGTTTTTGTCATGAAGCAATGCTGGATTTTTTTTTTAAGCCCAAGAGTTTAAGGTTGCTGTGAGCTGTGATGCTATGGCACTCTACCAAGGGCAACATAGTGAAACTCAGTCTCAAAATCATACTGAATGTGGTAAAGTTGAAAGTATACCCCCTAAACATTGGAATAAGACAAGGGTGCCCACTCTTTCCACTTCTGTTCAACATAGTAATGGAAGTTCTAGCCAAAGAATCAAGCAAGAAAAGAAAACTGGGGGCATCCAAATCAGAAAGGAGAAGGGAGGTCAAACTATCCTGGTTTGCCAGTGATACGATTTTATGTTTAGAAAACCCTAAAGATTCCTCTAAAAGTCTCCTAGAATTGATAAATAAATTCAGAAAGTCTAGGTTACAAATTAATGTACTCAAATCAGTAGCATTTCTGTATACTAGTAACCGCTGACTTGGGTAACTAGGACTACAGGCACCTGCCACAATGCCCAGTTATTTTTTGTTTCAGTTGTCACTGTTATTTAGCTGGCTTGGGTGGTGAGATGTGAGATGTGACATTATGTTGTTAATTTGTGATTTTTATGTCTTTCTGATTTAGACATTTAGTGTTATGAATTTTCTTTTGGCATTGATTTTGCTATATCCACCACCAACTTCTGTGTATGTGGCTGGCTCTGTAACTGCTGTGCTATGGGTACTGAGCTGGATTTTATCAAATGTTTTTTCTGCATTTATGGAGATGATCATATAGTTTTTATTTTTAATTCTGTTTTTGTGAACAGTATTTTGTGAACCACATTTATTGACTTGTTTTTATTGAAGCATCTTTGCATCCCTTGGATAAAACTCACTTGATTGTGGTGAGTTTTATCCAAGTATCCTTTTGATGAGCTGCTGGATTTGGTTTACTAGTATTTTCTTATGAATTTCTGTACATATAATCATCAGAGACCAAAAAGATCTGTAATTTTCTTTTTTCGATGCCTCCTGTCCTGGCTTCAGTATTAGGGTGCTACTTACTTCATAGAATGAGTTATGCAGGATTCCCTTTTTCTCAATCTTTTGGAAAAGTTTGATTAGAATTGGCACTAGTTCTTCATTGTATGCCTGGCGGAATTGGACTGTGAATCTATCTGGTTCTGAGCTTTTGTTTTGTTGTTGTTGGGAGTTTTTTTTTGTTGTTGTTATTACTGATTTAATCTATTTATTTATTTGTTATTGGTCTATTTAGTAGTACTGTTTCTTCCTGGTTCAATTTCAGTAAGCTGCATCTTTTCAGGAATTCATCTATTTACTCTGGGTTTTGTAGTTTGTGAGCATATAGTTTTTCATAATAGTCTCTTTTGATCTTTTGTATTTCTGTGGTAACCATTGTAATGTTTCCTTTTCACTTCTGATTATATTTATTTAGATCTTTCTTCTTGGTTAGTCTAGCTAGTGGCTTATCAATTTTGTCTTTTTGAAGAATCAACTTGTTTCACGGATCTTTTTTATTATTCTTTTGCATTTTGTTTAATTCTGCTCTGATCTTTGTTATTTCTTGTTTTCAGTTAGCTTTCAGTGAGATGTGACATTATGTTGTTAATTTGTGATTTTTATGTCTTTCTGATGTAGACATTTAGTGTTATGAATTCCCTTTTAGCATCAATTTTGCTGTATCCAGAGAATTTGGTAGCTTGTGTCACTATTGTCATTCAATTAAAAAGGTTTGATTTCCATCTTTATTTCATCATTGACCCAAAGATTGTTCATCAGTAAGTTGTTTAATTTTTATATATCTGTATAATTTTCAGTGCTCCTTAAGTTTCACTGCACTGTGGTCTGAGAAGACCTGGTACAATTCTGATTTTTTGAAATTTGTTGATACTTGTTTTGTGGCCTAAGATATGTTCTATCATAGAAAAATTCTAGGCACCGATGAGGAGAATGTATATTTTATAGTCTTTGGGTAGAATATGCTGTAAGTGTCTGGCAGCTTCATTTATCCTAGAGTTCAGTGTTTCTTTGTTGTTTTTCTGCGTCAATGATCTGTCTGGTTCTTTCCGTGTGGAAGTCCCTATTGTTCTTATCTTGATGTTCATTTCATTTCTTAGGGCTAGTATTATTTGTTTTATGGATCTGGGAGCTCCAATGTTAGATGCATATATATATATATATATATATGTAGGCTTATTATATCTTCTTGATAAGTTGATCCCTTTATCATCATTTAATGATTAATCTTTGTCATTTTTTTTTCTTACTGTTGTTGATTTAAGTCTATTTTATCTCGTATAAGAATAGCTACTCTTGGTTGCTTTTGGTTTGTATTTGCCTGGACTATATTTTTCATTCCTTTTCCTTGAGTCTATGAGACTCTTTATAAGTTAAACGGGTTTCTTGGAGACTGTAATATTTGGATTATGTCAATCTGCCCATATTTTGCTATGTATAATATACTCACATGTAAAATGCACACCCACATTTTTGCCCAAACTTTCAAGAAAAAAATCTTTCATTTTAATTATTTAATTCAATTTTTTATTAGTTTATGGTTAGGTATTTGTTTTTTGTATTATAAATGAATGGCAAGTATTATACTAAGAGCGGTGGGCAGCAGCAGCACCCTACAGGCACAGGTGATGCCAGTCCAGACCCAGCAAGAGCAAGGGCAAGTGTGCAGCAGGACTAACTGGCCCTGTGCAATGAACCACTGCAGCTGGCAGGTGCCCTGAGGCTCCAGAAGTGGGTGGCAGGTGGCAGGGCGGGACTGGGCCCTGTAGTGGTGGCGGCAGTGGTAGACAGAAGCCTGGTGTTCACAGTGCACCAACACCACACATGCGGGTGCACAGCTGACCACTCATGAAGGAGCTGTGGGACATTGCACCTCGGGATGTGCTTCATCTCTGGGGAACTGGTGGATGAGAACCTCTTCGACTGCAACGTGAATCTAATCCAGGTAGACAAGGACTCCAAGCTGTGGCAGGACATGGAAGAGACCAGCACAGTGTTCACCTGCTCACCCTCGCTTTGCCCGAACACTTCCCTCATCTCTCCACCCTTCACACTGGTGCTTAGCTCATACCAGGAAATTGGCTGTGTGCTAGCCTGCAGGGCTGTGTGCGTGGAGCGGCTCATGTTGTGGTTGGTCCAGCACCTACACTGTGGAGGTGTCACATGCCAGTTTGCTACCAGGCCTAGTCAAGGGCTGGGACAAGGAGGGTGCCTGAATTAGTACTACCCATGTATAATGCACATCTTTATTTTTCCCTCAAAAATTTGGGCAAAAAGGTGCTCATTTTATATAGCAAAATAAGGCCTATCTTTTAGGTGGGGCATTTAGACTGTTTACATTCACTGTTGACATTGATGGGTGTTAGGATCCTAACTATAGGATCCCCTTCCAGTCATCATGTTGATTGTTAACCTTGCTGCTATGTATTCTCCTTTGTGTTACTGTTATAAGGGCTGTGAGTTTTTACTTTCAAGTATTTTTACACTGATGAGCACTGACCATTCTTCTTTTGAGCATTTCTTATAGAGCATGTCTACTGGTGGCAAATTCTTTTACTGTTTGCTTACCTGGGAAAGATTTCATTTCTCCTTCACTTATGAAACTTAGTTTTGCAGAATACAGAATTCTCGGCTGACGGTTATTATGTCAAAGAAGACTGAAAATGGGGCTCTCGATCCCTTCCGGCCTGTGAGGTTTCTGCTGAGAAGTCTGCTGTTAGTCTGAGGGATTTTCCTTTGTAAATTACTTGATGCTTTCATCTCAGGGCTTGTAGGATTTTCTCCTTCACTTTGACCTTGGCCAGACTGATGCCGATGTACCTTGGTGATGTCCTATTTGCAATGAATGTTCTAGGAGTGTGTTGATCAAGAAAGCACATGTGGAGTGGCTGTGTTTTTTAGAAGGACCTCTAACTGTACATAGTATGTGGCAAGGCTTTGATTTGTTGGTTACAAGAGCAATTTTAAGTAGTCTGACTTAAAAAGAAAAATCATTTATTTTTCTTTTTTTAAATTTTTTTTTTTTTTGAAGACAAAGTCTCACTTTGTTGCCCTCAGCAGAGTGCCATGGTGTCACAGCTCACACAGTAACCTCCAACTCCTGGGCTTAGGCGATTCTTTTGCTTTAGCCACTACAGGTGCCCACCACAATGCTGGGCTTTTTTTTGTTGTAATTTGGCTGGGGCCGGGTTTGAACCCGCCACCCTTGGTATATGGGGCCGGCGCCCTATTCTCTGAGCCACAGGTGCCACCCTCTTTTTTTACATTCTTTTTATCACCTATTTTTCTGAAATGTTGTTAACAAGAGCAGACTTACTGAACCGGATATTTGTAGAACGGATTACAAATATTAGGTTGTATGTGTCATATTTCTTGAACTTTCACTTTTTAGAGACATGTAAGTTAAATTAGAAGATTGCTGTGGAATTAGAAAAAGCAAAGAACACCTATTTAGGAACAAAATGTACACTTGGATGGTATAAATTTATGCCATTGCGTGCAAAGAAGAAAAAAAGTCTTTACTCCAAGACAAGGTCAATGCTGTTGTGGTTTGTGTGCTTCCTGACAAAATATTTGATCTTTCCAGGCACCCACAGGATGGGGCCCAGCTGGCAAGAGATATAGAGAGATATTGCATAGAAGTATTCTAGCACTCTCTTACAAACATGTCAAAAAAACCACTTGATCTACTATTCTGTTCTCTACTAGCTCCAGCCCCATTACTGAGCTGAGGGGACATGCACACACATTAAAATGAAGTCCCCAGGAAACATAAGCAAAATGTAAATAGAAAAATATCTCTGGTAAGGACAGCAAGTCCAATAGTCACAGTGAAGAAAGTGTGGGGGTAATTTTTTTCAAAAGATGTTGCTTGTTCAATTTTACTTTGAAATACTCATTACAATTTTTTGAGCCTTTAGAAATTCTTTGGAGGAAATCTATTCAAATATAAACAGAGCAGATGAAGAAGGTGGGAGAATCACATCAGAGAGATTTGCAAGTTGAGTTGTTACCATAATCTTTCTTTGATTGGGGATGAACTGTGGATAAATGAACACTGTCTTTAAGTGACTTTTCTTTTTTTCTTTTTGCACTTTTTAATCCCCTCTGAGATGAAAGAGTATCCAGAAGCCTTCCTCTTCAGACTATTACAAGACTAAAGCAGAGAATTACCATAGAAACTTAACTGAGCATCACTCCTGTTGTGGGCTGAATTGTGTATTCTCCCATTCCTGTGTTGATGCTCTAATCTTCAGTGTGACTGTGTTTGGAGAGGGGGCCTTTAAGGAGGTATTATGGTTAAATGAAGTCATAAAGGGGGGGATGTAATACAATAAGATTGGTGACCTTATCAAAAGAGAGACGACATCAGAGGAAAGGCCAGATGAGGAGAAAGTAAGCATGTGGCCATCTTCAAGCCACAGAGAGGCCTCAGGAGAAACCAGACCAACTGATAGCTTGATTTTGGGCTTTTAGCCTCCAAAATTGTGAGAAATAAATTTTCATTAAGTCACTCAGTCTGGTCATTTTGTTATAGCAGCCCCAGCAGACTAAGACTGCTCTGGAGCCACCTACCCAGTGCAGTCTGGGGACCAGTGCTGATGTTTGAGCTGTTTCATACCCAACTGTAGGAAGATAAGAGCTAAAACTAAGGATAGGACATAAGAAATTTTTTTTTAAAAGGAATTAAAGATCTAATTTAGCTCTTTAAGGATTCTCCATGCTTCTTACCAAAGAGGCTATCTGAGTTTGCAGTCCCACCAACAGTGTAAAGGTGTTCCACTCTCTCCACATCCACACCAGCAGCTGCAGTGTTGGGATTGTGTAAGTGGGCTACTTTCACTGGGGTTAGGTGATATCTCAGTGTGGTTTGACTTCACATCATTTGTATTAACCTGGATAGAGTTGAAACAGATTCTTCCCAATGAAGTAGCACACAAATAGAAAAGCAAATATCCAATGTACTCAACACTAATATGAAGGCAATAGACTATCTAATTCATGTCCACACAAGAGAAAAACTCATTTCAATTCCTACTGAGGGGAGGGGGACTGAGGGAGAGGGAGGAGAGGGAGAGTTTGGAGTGCTCCCAGTGAATGGGCATAATGTAGGGGTGTATGGCACACCTTTTAGGTGCAGGACATAACTACGAGAGGTACTCTACCTAACAAATTCAAATATTGTGATTTGGTTGTTTGTAGCCTCACATAAACGTGAAATAAAAAATAAAATAAACATAAATGGGTGGGGGAAAGGAAGAGCAGAGAGAGGGGAGTGGGGGGGTTCACAGTGTGTGACATACCTATGGGGGTGGGACACAGTTACAAGGGGGACTTTACCTAACAAATGCAATCAATATAACTTGGTTATTTGTACCCTCAATGAATCCCCAACAATTAAAAAAAAGTAAATACCAAAGGAAAAAATCAATTAGACAGAAGTACTTTATATCTTTTGAATTAATTACACAATATTGAGACAAATATTTGTGTGCTTTTCAAAATGTTTACTTTTCTAATAATTCATTTGTATTTATTTTATAAAAGTATAGCTTTGTGATGGATTAGAAAAATCTCCATTTCTTTATTATGAGGTCAGGTTTGGAAGGAACCTGGTTCCTCTGTGTTATGAATCTGATTTTCCTCTGTGTTATGAATCTGAGATGCAATTAAATCCTGTGATATCTGGACCTGGTATGATATGAGCGAATGTGGGTACCAGATTCAACTTGGTACCTACATTCGACCTGATCTGAGTGAATGTAGGTACCAGATTCAAAGGTAAATTGACTTGCATATTTCCCACTCAGATGTTCCTTGAGCAAGGGCCCAGAAATTAACAATCACATATCCTGTGTTGAAGTGTCTCTTCCTTATATTGAAGAGATACAACGTGAGAATAAGAAGTTGATTAGTTTCATTTGGGGTCAGATACTTTGAGGCTTTCCTTACCCTTACAGTATAAACAAGCTGAACTCAGCTGAAGAATTCTTTGCACAATTATTTTAACATGCAAAGAGAGGGAGCTTTGGCAGAGATTAGGCTCAGCTGCACATATCAGAACAATCCAAATAATAATGGCTTATGTAAGATAGATGCTTTATTATCCTCTCGAATGACAAAGAGGTCTTGAGACAGGCAGTTCAAGGATATCAAGATCACTTTCTGAAATTCTTTCATTTTTCTTCTATTGAGACAGAGTCTCACTCTTTTGCCCTGGGTAGAGTGCCATGGCATCATCATAGCTCACAGCAACCTCAAACTCTTGGGCTTAAGCGATTCTCCTGCCTCTGCCTCTTGAGTAGCTGGGACTACAGGCACCCATCATGACACCCACTAGTTTTCCTATTTTTAGTAGAGCCAGGGTGTCACTCTTGCTCAGGCTGGTCTTGAACTCTTGAGCTCAAGCAATCCACCTGCCTCGGCCTCCCAGAGTGCTGGGATTACAGGCATGAGCCCTGGTGCCTGGCCACTTTATGAAATTCTTTAGCTTTTCTCTTGTTACCAAGAACAGCAAGTGTAATATGACTACCATAGCTCTGTTCATAGTGGTTTCCTTTCAGAGGAAAGCACAGAAAGCAAGCATGTTGTGTGCCAACCAATTCTTCCCCATTTTAAGGTACTTAATCAGAGCTGCATTAGAGAACATCTATGTAATTATCAATGTTAAGAACTGTGGCTATTTCTAGATGCAGTAGATGCTGGGAAATGGGGAGAGTGTTGTTTTGTTTGTTTTTAGGTAGGTTTATTGGGTTCTGTTTGTAAAGAAGGGGAAAATAACTGTTGAGAAGGCAGCTAGCACTGCCTGTCAAATATTAATGTAAATAATTGAAGAACGCATCTTCTAATTAAAAAATAAGGCATCTTGAGTGGGTCTCTGCAGAGAGAAATTCTCCTTAATTTACAGCTTATATACACTGGCCAGGGCAACTGGGAATCCAGAGAGAAGAGAGTCAATGAGTCCATATAAATCTCTTCATGGAATCAGCCTACAGAAGGAAAAGGGTGTTCTGGATGTTCCAAGCTTCTATATAAGAGATTCCCCCCCCCCTTCCTTGTCTACTGTTTATATCAGTTTTCCATAAAATATGACAAGGTGTCATTTTATTTATTTGGCCTACATGTGGTGTGTAGAGTTTCTTGAATCTATGGCTGTCTTTTATCAGCATTGGGAAAAGCTCATTTGTAATCTCTGCAAATGTTTCTTTAGTTTGTTCTCTCTTTCTTTCAAGTATTCTAAATTTTACATGCTTTAGGCTTTTTAATATTTCTCCATAGAGTTCTTTCACTCTTAAGTATTTTCCTCCCATTCTTCAGTATGGTTATTTTTTCACTGAGCCATAACTTTCCATTTATTAACTCTTTCTTCTATTTATCTGATCGGGTATTAACCCAGTTCCTTAGATGTTAATTTAAGCTAGTGCATTTTTTATTTCTAAATTTTGTATTTATTTATTTTTATTATAAGTCAGTGATAAAATTCTCCTTGCTATCTATGTTCTTGAATATGTCATTAACATTTATTTCAAAGAGTTAATAAACTGTGGGTATGTTTCTATTGTCAATATTCTCTCCTTTTTTAGAAAAAATCATGATCACTTGGCTTTATTTCTTGGAATGCCTGCTTTTTTTGATGGAATGCTAGCTACTACATATGAAAAATTAAGAGGCATTGGATGATGTTTTCTCCAGAGAGGATTTACTTTTCTTCTTCTGGGCAGGTACAGGAGAAACAGATCCACTGTATTCAATCAGTCTTTGTGAGATCAGGTCTAATACTGGTTACCCTTATGCCTAAGACACAGTCTTTCAAAGGTCCTACAGCCTTGAACTCCAAATTTTGTCTCTCTAACACTTGAAGACTGACAAAGCTGTGCTTACGTCTCAAGACTCTTGGCTCTGTGGAGACTCTTTGGACTCTTTGGACTCCCTGCTTACCTCTTTGACTCTGGGAAGTTGACTCTTCCTATCCATGGGTTCTGCATCCACAGATTCAACTGGCCTCAAGTTGAAACTACTTGGAACAAAAGTCCAATGAAAAATAACAGTGCAACAATAAAAATAATGTGACATAACAGCTATTTCTATAGCATTCATATTTTCTTAGATAATATAAGTAATCTAGAGATGATTTAAAAAACATGGGAAGATGTTGATAGGTCATATGCAAATATTATTCATAGAAGAGACTTGAGCATTCACAGATGATGCTATCCAGGGGGAGGGGTCCTGGAACCAATTCACCATGGATACTGAAGGATGACTGTATGTACCTGGGTTTTTTTGCTCTTTTTTCATGGAGCTAAGTAAGTTGCAAATTCCAGGAGGAGAAACATGGTAGAGAACGATATAGTCACAGCAATAAAATTTCTTTCTCTTTGGATCTTGGTCTATCTTGCCTGATATCTCATGATTTCAAGTAGCTACTTAAAAAATTTTATCCATGAGGAAAGTAGTCTATCACAGTCAGAAGTTGAAATTTCATAGCTTTATTTAGCTTTTACTGGGGCCAGTAGACACTAGTCTTGGAGTCATTCAATTGAAGAAAACTTGGTTTAGCAATCTCAAAGCAGAAGCCCCTCTCACTCTACTTGAGCTGAGGGAGGCAACTCAGCGGGCTCAACTAGCACATGGTAACAGCTCTTGCCAAGTAAAGGGCCATTCTGTTTAGCTTTTTATATTCCTGAAATTTGTGAGGCAGTTCAAGAACTCTGGAGCAGGCCTTCGATCCCTAGTGTAGATGTTCTTTGTGGAAATTTGTGTTATAGTCACACAGTATTATAACATTGGTGCCCAAGTCAACCTTGAGTCAGGAAATGCTCCAATGTACATTCATCCTGTTGTGTGGCCCAACTAAACTTAACATGAAAATATCCATCTCTGCCTGTCACTAGAAGAAAAATAAAGATTAAAGCAAAAATTTAAAAAATTTTTCCTCCTAAAGTACACAAACTCTTGTTCCTGGGATCTCAAACTCAACTCTACTCAAACTAAACTCTATCTCAAACTCAACTATACTCTTTAGGGAACAGTAGTTCAGTGACATTATAGATTAAATAATTTTTCTGGGGGCACCTGCCTAGGATTCTGGCTTTCATTTGTAATAAATAGTACTGTGGGAAAATGCTTCATAATTTAGATAATTTATAAATAATCTCTGGAACACAGTCCATGTGAAAGATATGGATTACCTTTCTTTTTTTTTAATTTTATTGAATCATAATTGTGTACATTGGTGCAATCATAGGGCACAATGTGCTTCATATACAATCAGAAATATTTTGATTGTACTGTTATAGATAGCCTTCATGGCATTTTCTTGGTCACTATATAAAGACATTGATATTCTACCTTTAATAAGTTTCACCAGTACCCTGCTAAGATGCACCGTAGGTGTGTTCCCACTAATTGCCCTCCCTCAACCCATCCTCCCCCCTCCCCTCCCCTCCCTTTCCCTTTTCCCTGTATTCTTGTGCTATAATTGGGTTTTAGCCTTTACATGAAAGCTATAAATTAGCTTCATATTAGGGCTGAGTACATTGGATACTTTTTCTTCCATTCTTGAGATACTTTGCTAAGAAGAATATGTTCCAGCTCCATCCATGTAAACACAAAAGAGGTAAAGTCTCCATCTTTCT